>OY740768.1:39914888-39997002 GCA_963513935.1 Aphrophora alni
GTTTTATATATAACGTGCGTGTTTAGTATATTTACCCTAACATATATCTGTAGATAGAACATAGATTCCTAAACATATGTCTTTGAAACTAAATTCTTATTTTTTATTTTGTTACCTATAATGAATATTTTGAAGACAGTTATTTCTTACGGCACAAAATGATTACAAAATCTCAAATTATTACTACCGAAAAAAATCTAATAGATAAGAAGAGGGTTTCACATTTTATTATTTATTTAAATAATTGTGTAAATTTGTAAGTTTTCTGTAGATCATACTTATTGACCGAGTGTCACCTAAGTTATGGGCTACATTTATTTTAACAAGTTGTTTAAGCACAAATATGGACATAGGGAAGTATTCATTTAAACGATTTGAAATGGTCTTTAATATAATTATAATTTTTATTTTGTTAGAATGAAGAGAATACACTGAAATTTAGACTATCGAGCATTCTTATTATCTGAAATTTATTGTAGGCTAAAAAGAGGTTATTGTTATGTTAGGTAAACAACAATAAATACAAATTAGCCCACTCTTGTCCAATTATATTTTATTACAGATATATATTTCTTAATGACTTCAAATTTATAAATTTTATGTTCATTTATTTTTGTCAAATATGGACTATTATTTTGGAATAGATTGTCATTCAAGTTTTTTATTTCAACTAATTAAAAATAATACAAGCATGTTCCTATATTTTAATGTATTTGTAGGTGATTGTTTGACTTTTGTTTTGTTTTGTTTGTTTTGCAGCTGTTAAAATATCATAAAAGAAATATAGATATTTTCTTGTTAATATAATTTGTTTTTTTTTGATTTTTCATTTTATATCATAAGTAATGTAACATAGTACCTGTAACATAGAATATTCAAACATAATAAAAATATATACTACTCTATAATCATAAAAAATAATTTAGATTTAATACTGTAACCTCCCATAAAATCAAATAAATAAATCCACTTACATTTAAATTAATAACGTTCTTTTCATATTAAATTAAAAGAGGGTACATTTTAATTTAAAATATGTATAATATTCATACGAATTTACAATCCACCCTCACTCTTTTCTCTTTCACAGAAGCTTATATTGGATTTATGTGAGTACAACTGAATTAAAATCCTTCGGAAGTAATAGCTACAAGTTTGCATTGCTGCCATCCAGTTAATCTTATCTTTGTTCATATGTGCAATAGTTAACAAGACGAATATTTGGAGTGATTGTTTAAATGTCTGTATAAATAAAGTTGTAATATGTTTGATAATAATAAATTCTTTCAAAACAGCCAAATTATTTGTGAAAGTATTACAGCATAGTGGGGTAGTTTGCAGGAATTAACGAAAATGGAATTATTGATCATACATATTTGTTTTTGTTTCTTTAACTGGGAATTTTAGTTTTACTTGCAGATAAAACTGTTTTATATGTTGGGATAATATAAACTTTGATTCATTTAAATGAATTTGAAACTCACATAAGATATGTGAACTTTTTTTGACATATGATGATTTCGTGGTGAAGGTTTTTAGAATTTTCCAGTATATTTTAAATATTTCTCTAAACACAATATTTATAAAATGCACACTTACCTACTAAAAGTCCATTAGTTTTAAACCACGAACACATTTCTCAATAATGTTGCCTATCCTAGCGGCTTCGTCTGGAAATAAAAAGTTCTATCTTTACGCCTTCATTGTTGAATATTTTCCTTAATTGGTCGTCAAAATGGTAATGTTTGAACAAAGTCTCCCCTTTTTAAACCGATATCGTTGATTTTGCCCTATAGAGCAGTGCAAAAATTGGTGTCCTCTAGAAGCACATGGTTATATCGTAACATTTCATTTAGTTACCACCTTTCAGCGTCATTCGGATTGGTAGAATTCATTTTTGCGCTCTAATTTTTGTAGACCGAATTTGATTTATAATGAATTGTAGTATAACATTATGTTTCTCATAGTAAATAAAATGGTCTAATAATTTTAAATGATGGGGTCATTATTATGAAATAATATTATTTTTCCATATCTTAAACCAATATTTTTAATATTTAATTATACCTGTGCTTTGCTAGTTCTTAAAAAAAATCGAATACACACACACACACACACATACATATATATATATATATATATATATATATATATATATATATATATATATAATTATTTTCGGTGATATCATGTGTTAAAGGAAGTCGTGAAAATAACATCTATGCACTTCAACTGATAAAGGAATAATATATATATATATATATATATATATATATATATATATATATATATATATATATATATATATATATATATATATTTGAAACGAAACATTTCAAATTAAAAGTAAAATTCAAAATATTGTAGAACTTGAGTGAAAATCTTTAACATTATTTTAATATATTGCTTAAATGCGTTTAAGTGTATTGTTAAACGCAAGTTTTAAAACAAAACATCTACTATTAACAATGAACAATTTCATTAATAGAATTAATAAACTATTATTTAATTGAAGGGAATTAATGTAATTACATATGTTATTTAGTATTTTATAAGGATTTTGTAAGTAAATAAGTATTTGAACACGATATTGAAAAAACGAAATTGTACAATCAGATTAGCTCCAAATATTTCACTGTTTTCAACAGTCACGTATTCCAAATCTTCGCTTGACTTTTATTTCATTTTACTTTTCTGATTTATAGATGAAAGCATTGCAGTTCTTGGGGTCTGAGGATTTCAATATTTAGAGATCTGACCTGAATACGTGGTACAATGTAAGGTTTTCAATGGGTCATTTAGTACTGACTTTTGTAACATTGTCACTTCTTACATTTGACTTCAACTAAGTATTGATAAACAGTTATGGCTTACTGAATACTCGTGTCATTATTTTAAATTTATAGTCTTCTGAAATAATCAAAAATATCATTAAATAATAAATATTTAATATTTTCATTAAACAGAAAACAAAAAATTCTAACTGTGCTATTGCACATACTTCATTCTTTTTAATTTAACAATTTTATTTGAGACATATTAAAAATTTAGAAAATGTGTATCACTTTAAAACCTACATGTGCTATAGGCTAGAATTGTTGATACAGTAGTTAAATAATTTCATTTATGAATGTTTTTTCAGAACATTGTTGATTGTAGAAAATTGGATATATTATGGAAAAGTATACGTACAATACTATTTTTTAAATAATTATTTTGTTAATTTTTGTTGTTGTTAATTTTAAAATGACTATGTTGACAATATTGGTTCGTTCAACTTTATTTACTAACTTCGCTATTCCGAGTGTCCAGTTTTCTAGTAAAGAAGAAAATGACTTAAAATTGATATTTATTCCTCATTCTATTGCTTCAGTACGTACGTATTTTACCCTTTTCCTCTCCAACCTCTAAATTTGTAAATACCTACCTGCCAATAGAAATATTCATCTAAATTATATGACGTGTCGCCACAATATTAACCTGATTTAGTTTTCAGGTTTTACATTAAGACCTAAATGCGTGACCCGCAGCAATGTGTCTTTACATACTAATATAAATATGCCGCCCTGACAGCTCCTACGTGACTTTTCTCAAGTACGCAAAGTCAATTTCATTTTATTGTAAAATTTATCCTAGTTTTACTCTTCTAAAAATATTTGCTTTACGAATTAACGCCAATTGACTACTAAGTTTGTTTCTTGTTAGAGATTTTATAAAATAATAAAATGTAAAGAAAAATAGTACATATTGAAGGTTTAAGATATCGCTAAACAATGCCCGTTAACGGTGATGAACTTCGATCCACTTATTACTCTTTGATTTAATATGGATGTGAAAAATATTTTGTATAAGTTTGTGCACTTTAATTTAATATAATATTGCATACATTTGTATTATAAAGTTTTTAAACGCCTTTGTAACGACATTAGTTTCCAATATAAACAACCTTCTTAGAAACTAAAAACGTTACGTTCAACGTAAGGGATATTTAAGTGAATATTTAACGGGTTAACTGACGGAACATAATGTTATACGAAACGCGTTACCACATGAACAACTTTTAAAGTACAGGTGATTTGTAACAATTTATTTAAGTTGTTCCGTGTTTATAAGGGTATTTTTGCAGTTATCTTAGCAACACAAGTATGTAAGATTAAACTTAGGACATTTCTCTTAAAGGTTACAGAATTAATTTTGAAAGACGGTTCTCTAGATCGACTCCCAATTTGCCTAACTTTTCTCCTTTTAACAAGGCGCCTTATATTTATTCTCTGTAATGTAATTAATATTATTACAATAATCTACAATATACGCTGCATTTCAAATAACTTCGAGGCCAATATTTAATGACTAATACTTTCTTACTCCAATTCAATTAAGTAGATCTCTTGCAGGAAATAATGTCGAAAACCTAAATCCTTTGTACACTACCGCCACGAATTTTTCAATATTTTTGACTACAGATTTCCATGAAATTTATTCAATATCTTATTCGCCTTCTTTAAGCGTCTCTTCCGAAAGTAGGATAAACACATACAAGGAGAATGTAGTTCAGTCCCGCCTTCTTTCGTTCATAAGAAAGGTAAACAAGAGAATGGTTTAGATTGAAATAATGAAGATACTCTGAGAAACAATGTGTCCGATCATTCTTTAGCAGAAAGATATCAGTTCTCGTAATATAATCCCTTAACTTTTTAATCTACTGGGTCCTCCTGAATTTCATAAAATCGCCTGTGTCTCCAGTTCTAGGACGTTCTTTCCACACAGATCATTGTAGTCACCAGACTTTTACAAGACATAAAGTGTTTTGATTACTCCACTGATATAATTTCAATTTTGATTTTGATGTCATCTAGTTTCATCTAGACATACCGACGTGTTTTATAATCAATTGAAATTCAATTCGTATATCCTTTCTTTTACAGCATTGTTAATCTCTTTAGTAGTGTCCGTAGTACTTCTTTACGGAACCAAAAATTGTTAGTGTGTGTTTACATGATGAATACAAAGTATCTAGTAAAATATTGAGGGTGCAAATGTCTCTTCCGCTTTCGTCAAGAAGTTTATATGAGTTGCGTTTATAGTCAGTAACTCTTTAAACTTGCATGAAATTACTCTTCATTCTGACATTTTGTACCCTTTCCTGTATTTTTTATTTATTTATTTTTTTTACAAAGTATACCGCTTCAGTTAAGTTCCCTTTAAATGTATCCGCCAGTATACGTTTTTCCTTCATTTGGATTTTGAGTATACAATCTCCGATCCTTCTATCATGAGGTAACTGTTTCTTGCCTTTCTTTTAAAGTATTGTTGAATGCTGATATTAAGTTTCAATTTCTTCATAGACCTTGTAAAACAAGTTGTTCTGCGCTGTACATAAAATGATGTCACTTATATTTATTTTATTTTATTTTATTTTATTAATGCAATAATAAAATTGGTATTTATCTCTTTCTTAGTATTAAAAATTTGTAGCTTATCTTCTGATAACAATTCTCTTGTGCAACACATACCTAATTGCTACTCTCAAATACAATTATTAAATTCATAACACAATTTATATTAAATTATAAATTATAATTCCTGATACTTTAGAGAAAACTAATAATTTAAAAAAAACTTTTACATTTTTTTCAACAATTAAATTTCCAACTAAAAACATTGCTTACATATCTTGAATCCCAGAAGGGTTTTTCACAAATGACTTAGGATTTAACACAAACGTATGATGTTAATTACTTCATGCGATAGAATACATTTATATTTAATACTACAAGCATCCAGCATAAAAAAAAAAATCATCTATCATTAAACAAACGATTATTTGTCTTTAATAATTACCGAGGTAAACAATGTTTTGGTCTTAATTAGTAATGAAAAAGTGGGGAAATTTGTTTAATGAGTGTATGGCTTTTAACGCTTTTTCTATTTTATTTTTTTTTTTAAGTTTGGAATTGTATATTATTACTTACACGTAAACCACCATGGGGTTATTGCGCTCCTAAACTTGAATACTGTTAGACAGCGGCACCTAACTCTTGTCCTTTAACTAAGCTGTAATAAACCCCACGGCTTGTGGTTTCACCCTCATCTAAAAGTAGCAAGGCCTCTTCTTCCATTCTGATTCGCTCTAGCGCTTCACATTCAAAGACCACTTGTTATGCAATCTCTTAATGCAAGCTCCAAATGAGACGCGATTGCCTATTCTATTACTTTAAATAATATTAGTTTTTAACTAAGGAATTTAGGAATCCCATTCTTGTTATTAAGTGATATTATTATTTAAGTTTATTTTCTTATCGTTAATTAGGAAAACACTAAATCATCATAGTTTATTTATGTTATTTAACTATTCTGGATAAAATATTACAATCGTTAGGTAGAAATAAAGGTGATGTTAGGAAGAAAGAGTTTGCCTGTATTCAGAAATATATTTAAATTTGTAAATGTTTGTAATTAATAATTATATGAATGTGTATTCTGTATCACAGATCAAGTAATACCACAAGTATCACTATCTTTTTATTTACTATCTTAAAATATGAAAATGTTGTTAAAACGAAAACATGTTCTCCAAATCAACTTCTATACTTTTTAACTTAATGATTTTAATTTTCTTATCTTCTTTCACATATTGTATTTTCCTTTAAGGCAGTTGTTTTAGTTTGGCTTCGTCATATGATCTTCGTGCTTCATACAAAGCATTCAGAATTATGCTTTAGGAAAAACTATTTGCATGAATCTTTGGGAATCGTCTTTACGTCAATTTCACAAAGTTTTAATAACAGGAATTTGGTGAATTAATTCCAACGGTTTAAAAATTACTTTTAAACTTTAATTACTTGGAACTGTGCATATGTATCTCAGAACTTAGGTTATAAATGTTGACGCATAATTAAAACGAAATTTATGCTTGTACAAAAGCTTTTTAATTAGAGCAAAATAGCAATGTTCCTTTGGAACATTGGAAGAATAATGTAGTATTTGCTCCAATCCTTGAGAGGTAATTCATTCCGTTTAATTAAATTGAATTAAAAGCTGAATGACGTGTTGCAACAAACATTATTTAAACGGGGATTTGCAAGTTGGATAAAATCAAAAGTTTATAGTAACTCATGACTTACACAACACTCTTGAAATTAATGTCTTGGTTATCGTACCTTAAAGATATGTAAAACTGATTATTAATTACAAACTTAGCGGTAACATTAATTGTTTAATTCAGTTTAATGCCAATCAAAAGAGTAGATTTGAATGATGTAGAAAGTTATAGGTATTGTAATTTAGGAAAAGAATTTCTCATTTCCAGTCGTATGCTCATCGATGATTGTCAACAAATTTAATTTCAATTTCCTTTGTGTATCTTTGATTGAATAGTTGTTTAAGGTTCTAGTATAATTTATAATTAAATTTGAACCCAACAAATTTTATATGTTTAATCCATAATAATAGAATACTCAATTAAATTTTAAAATGTCCATGATTATTTTATATTTTTCAAATTTATTGATCAAAATAATAAGTGTAAATAAAAATTTAAGAAATGATAATTTATGGAATTTAAATCTAAAATTAAGATATTTTACTACATATTTTTAAACAAGTTAGAGAAATAGTTTCAACATGATTTATCACAATCTTTATTTTTTGACATTATGAAAAAATTATATGTATTAATCACAAATATATTTTTCGTTGTCTATTTGCTGTTTTAAATAGCTTGTACCTCGTCATTGATTAAATGTTATCAGCATTCAATTTTGTCCCGTTTTCTATCCATATTATTTACATATATACATCTTAAAGGTAAAATCACATTTTAGTCGATCGCTAAATAACTTTTCCATCATCTAAAGAAGATTTCCATGTGAAGGCGATGGCACAGACACATATAGCTATTGGAAAAAATCAATCTCATACATACATTGAGAAGAAGAAAAGCCTATATGTCCAGTGTGAGGTAGTTTTTAAACCATATAATAAATACTAAATTACTAAAAACAAAATCAATTTTTCATTTGGCACACTCAACAAACTATACACACAATCTCATTCATATAAGTAGCGATTTAGACAACGTATATATAAATGGAATGGAATTTATTTGCAATTAATACTACTTCTTTCTTGGTCGATTAAGATTAAAGGTGGTCAGACTTACACACGAACTAGAAAGTGTTAAAACTATATGAGAAATTTTATTTATAAGGCTGTAAAATTATATTCAGAAAATGTGTCAATCGACAAAATGTCGTTTGATTCAAAGATAATGTTCGGCTCAGCGATCCAGACAACGTCGACGCAAAGGTTGGACTCAAACTTTCTCTTAGACACAGGGCAGGGTGTTAAGCAACTACAGACTAAAGTATATTTTCAACCACACTGCCGCAAAAGATGTTGTCAAAGATAAAATATGTCATCCGAGGATATTCACGAATTTACAGTTTAATTGTATTATTATATTTAATAATATTATTTTACATTTCAATTAAAACAATTTCTGAATTAGACTATAAATCTACAATAATAGTAAAGACAATAAAATTTAAAAAATATTAATGTTTTAATTGAATAATTTGCCAACATACAGTTATAAATGTAATTGTTAAAAGGTTGTTCATAAAATAAAACCAAGGTTAAAATATAGATTCAGTTTTGGTCTGACTTTATTACAATTTTAGTGATAGAGATGGCTTTATTGTAAGACATATCACAAAGAAAGAATACCATATTTGTTGAAATTCAGAATATTATCTTATAAAGCACTATGATGGTTTCTTTGTCTAACTCTTGTCTTCCATGTAGTGACCTACATGTAGAATGTCTTCTATTGAATGTCATCCGCAGTGAATGTCGTCCACTTCTTTTAGCATTTTATTTAAAAAATAAATAAATACACCATTCTTATCATGCAAACAAAAGGAAACCTTTGTAAATATATGTGGTCTATTTTGTTCCAGATTATTTTTAATATTGTTTCTTTTAATAACGTAAAACGTTATAAAAATAATAATAATCTGAATCTTAATAAATTTTATATATTAAATGAAGGTCAAAATAAATTAACAAGTATAGAAAATAGGAAAATATTATAAAATATAAAACATATCAAAAGCAAGTGTTTTTAGTGTCACAAATTCGAATAAAAAATAATTTTCTTAAAATATAATTTTCTTTTTAAGTATAGACCTTTTTTAATATCATAAACATTGATGTATAAAAAAATAGTAAACAAATAAAACGAGAACAAAATATTTAAAGAGAAAAAAGTAAATATCATCAATCTTTTCTAAATATTTTATTGTATTTTAAATTATGATAGAAGATTGTAATTTAAGAGTAAGTCATAATTACCTACCTAATAACAGGTATGGGCAGAACTTTTGCGCTCACTATTGTGAGTATGTGTGTTGGGTTACCGAGGGACTATAGCTTTATCTACACATTTTTTTATGTAGTTATGGGGTAGATACCAATCTTCCATCTTTATTATAGCCTCTCTATTAACCAGCTCTTGTTCTTTTCCGACCCTGACGCTATTAGAGTATTAAAGGGCTAGGATTCTTTATTTTGTGACCTTTTCTTTCTTTATTAAAAAATTAAAATATTGTTTAACTGCCCCCCCTTTAATATATATATATATATATATATATATATATATATATATATATATATATATATATATATATATATCAAACAAACCTACTTTTTCTTAAAACTGTAAATGGTGTGCTCGCCCCTAACACCAAATAAAGGTATTAATTAGAGAGGTTAGTGAATCTGGATTACAAAGAACTATTTTATGAAATATATGTTAATCTGTATACATAAATATTTAGGAGACATAACAACATGCGTTAGGAACAATAGTTACAGAACTTAATTCATAAATTAGCTATACAACTGACTAAACAATAATATTATTATTTCAGACAATTACATTTAAACAGGAGACAAACTTAATATTCCAGCTGCGTTGTTATTTTATAATGCAAATATTAACTATGGTAGATAAAAACTAGAGCAAATAGTTTTCTCGTAATGCAATAAAGTGACGTGAGAGACGTAAACGTGAGGTAATAATGTGCAATTATGTTGGGGAACATGCACTCAGGGCTTAAATCAAAAGTTTAAAACCCAGGTTCGTGATAAAAAATGAAAGACTACATTTATTTAATTATTTTTAGTAAATATTATTTTAATATTTGTATTTACTTTTCCCTCTTCTACATTTCATTAACTTTATTGCATTCAGTTTAGTACAAACGTATTGCCTAGTAGAATCTGTATAGCCAACTATTTATTAGTAATAACAGTTTAATTATTTGTGTATATGTGTAGGGTACCGTCCCCTATAAATCTATTTTTTGGTTGTAGCCTTTGTAAGAATACATTTTTCTTTTGAGTCGCCTGTGTTATGGATGGAATGATAAATTCTGAGGTATTCGCTGTAGTAGAGGATTGTCATACTGAATAAAAGATTGAAATAACCTAAGAGTTGTAGCATTTAAATTCAAAAAAGCATTTCCACATCCAACTTCCGTCGCTTGACAGATGCTGCCACCCGGCGAGATCATCCAAAACTAACGATCATATGATATCGGAGGGCAAAGTACAACGGCCAGACAGCCGGTCTGCGCTAATACCCGTTATCTAGTCTACCGGTAGTCACTCACAATGCCTGACTCTTCATCGTTACGTTAGATATAATAAATTTTCTTGATTCTCAAAAAATTCTGCTTCAATCTTCAACGATGCTTAATCTACAGTTTCTGTGCGTTTTAGTCTATAATGTTGGTTAAATTATTATTTTTTACGGCACAAGCTCACGTGATCTGCGACAGGATTTTCCAGGTACTGAACCTTACAGATTTTATCATACTTTAAATTTTTGTTAATGCTTTAAAATAATTTATTAATTATCATGTATTATTTAAAATATGTATTTCATGTTTTGTTTAATATTCAATGTTCTTTTGAAACTGAGTGATTATAAAAATTTACTTTTAAAAACATACTTTACAAAACCTTGTAAAGGCACATTTTGAGTTTTGAACAATTATGTGAAATAAGTGCAAACTAATGTTGAACTTTAAATGATTAAAATATCTTATTGAAAATGTCAAATATAAAACAATTGGAGAAATCTGTTCTAAATCAGAAAATTTCGTTTTACAGACTTTGCAGACCTTGCAAGTCTTATACAAGCTTTGTTTCAAACAAAATTAAAATATATATAAATAGATTTATAATAATCTAAGAAGCTTTTAAGTACCATCTTAACGAATTTCTGTTATACCATCAATTTTCTTTAATTTTGACAAATAACCAGATATTTACTTTAATAATGAACTTTAATGCTACAACATGTCTGATTTTGTACAGACGCTAAAAAACATGTTTTTTGCTATAGCTAATATGCTGGTAGAAGAAACACGGCTAAAGATCTGAACACGTTTCGCCCTGTTAACAAAACACGTTTTGTTTCAACATAGATTCAGAGTTTCACGTGCACAAAAGTGATGTTACAAAAAAAACTAACTTTATAGAACTCTAATTAAACTCATATTGTATATGTGCCTAAATCTATTTCAGCGAATATGTTTTCTAAAAAAAAAACTATCTTTTAGATGTAGACTTGTGTAATTAATTATAAAATATATAAAAAATTATTGGGTGGAGCCTGCATGCAAACTTTCGGTCCTAACAACCTCCAAGAGGTTATTTTCTAAATTAAAATAATTGACGTCAATTAATAAAATTAAATATTCAAAATTTTCATGTCTTTTCTAAAATAAACTTCTCTTTTATAATAAATTCTTTTGTCTAAAATATATATATTTATTGGCCAATATAGCATTTAAGTAATTTATCAAATAAGTAATATTATGTAACTGTTTTAAAAACTTATCATTTCATAAAGTTAAAAAAAAAAGGGGGAAATAAATATCAGTATCTTTTCATCTTTTTTTTATTTTTGTAATTTTTACATTTAAGGGCGTATTATCTTTTTTTTTGGATTAATTATAATCCAGCTAATTGTTAAGCTGTGCTCATTGTCTTTTGTTAAATTTTGTAACTATAAAATATATAAACTAAAAAAGGGGGGGGAATAAATTTTCAGACTCTATTGATTAATTTTTTTTTTAATTGTAATATTTCACTTTAAGGGCGTATAATCTTTTTTTAAATATAATATTGTTAATCATAAGGTGTTTATGATAATTTTGTCTCAGGATGTCTTTCTCAGATGTAAATGTTAAAATCTGAAACGTTGAAATCTCTTTGTTTAAATAAACTTGAGCCTTGTTAATCACTAAATTTGTTTTTGTCTTTTAATTTTTTTTTAATTTCTAAACATTGTTACCATTTTGGTTCCGCCTTTCTTAAATTTAAGTCCCCTGGTAACATGTTTCTGGTAGCAGAGCGTGGTTAATTTTAAATTCTGGAACCTTAGTTAATTTTCAAAATTTTGCATTGGAACCATCTAAATTTAAATTCAAAATTTTCTTTGTTAAACAAGGCTCATTTTTATGTTTTGCAGCTTTTTCAAATACTGCACAACTGTTGCTGATGAAATTTTTTTTTTATTTAGTTTAAATATTTAAATCTCTATAAATCTATAGTCTCTTTTTTATTATTTATTTATTTTTATAAACACTTACACAAAAACTTCTAAACCAATTTCGATAAAATTTTTTTTTATTATTATTTTGTCTGCTTAAATATTTTTTTTTATATATATATATTTACATACACTGCACACTAGTCATTCACTGAATTTGATCCAGACAGCGGGCTCATTCGGGAATTCCAAAAAAAAATTTAAATAAATAATAAAACCCAAAAATAGTTAGAAACAAAAAAAAAAACAAAAAAAAATATTCAAAAATTTCCTTCAAAATTTTCTCGAGTTTTCTTTCGCTTGTCTGTATCAATTCATACTTACACACACACATATACACAACAACTACACTACATATAATTCTTGAGTCATTCTCTGGCTCTTTCACCTTTTTTTTTTTTGCATAATCTTAAAAGAAATCTTTTTAAAAATTAATTGGTTTACTTTTTTAATAATTATCAGCAACAGTTAAAATGGCAGTGGATTTGCTGCGATTAGTGGACTCGTTAAAGAATACCGAGCTTGCTTTTGAGGTAGTAGCTAGAGGTGGTGAAAAAGACATTGTAGCTAAAATGCGAACCTCTCTTAGGTCCCTTCTGCAGAACAGCGTCGAGCCCGAAATGGGAAACTTCACCGAAGACATTCTCTTGCAACAGATAGCGTTAGCCCGGAACTCCTTGTTTGTCTTGCAAGACGACCTGGAGAACCTCGATTCCGAAAGAGGAATCAAAATGATTCGTGTTCATGCGCGCATAAACGTTTTCGGAAGACGGCTAGAGTTCCTAAATCGGGTGCATACTGAACAACTAAAAGTAGCAGACAACAATGTGCCACGGGATCTGGCCGAGCTACATAACAATTTCGCTAAGCTCAAAGAAAAATTTAAAGCCTTTGAGCAAACCGTTGCTCCTCTAAAACTAAACGTAAGCATCCCGCTAACGCCCTCTGGGGGAACCACTAAAGCCGGCTCTGCAGAGCCATCTCGGTCTAATGGGCCAAATCTCCTTGCGGACACGCCGCAGGCTGACGCTCAGCAAACCACACCCAGCAGTTCGAAAGGCTGTCAATACACTTCCTTATACGGAAAATTAAGTCATCCTGCCGAACAAATAATTAAGACAATTCCTCAGACAGATGGGTTCGACCTTGACAAATTATTAAATTTTTTTAAAATTTCTTTAAAAATAGTCAAAACTTACCCGGACGTAGCTTTAAACATTAATAATGTTCTGATGCCCTATGCTCAGGGCCCTTTAAATTCATGTCTGATTAGACATCAGACATTTAAGACTTTTCACAAAGAGGCCTTAAGTCTCTTCATACCTTCGAAAAGGTTGGCTTCTCTAGTGCAGGAGTTATTTTATAGGCCCCAGAAGACTAACGAGGCGGTGCACATTTTTGTTAATCAAATTAAAGAGGCTGCAGAAACTTTAAATTTAGATAAGTCCGAATTGGAGGTCACGGACGTCATTCTGGAGGGACTGTCTCCGGAAGTCCGCAACTGCCTAGTTTTTGTTGCCAAACCTAAAAACTTTGCAGACTTAGATAGACTCTGCGCACATGTCAACAATGTAATGTATACTGACAGGCAAAGGGCTCCATTAAAGAGACCCGAAGTTACAAGTCCTGATTTTAGACCTACGAGACCCGTGGTCTGTTACAGTTGCGGACAGCCGGGACATAGAAGCCCAGAGTGTCGGAACCGGCCTCCAACAAGGCAATATCCTCCAAAAAACGGAGGCAGGTTTGGAGTCTAGTTGGTAGCTCCAGGCCAGCCTCCCGTTCAAAAACCAACCACATCGGATTTAAACATAACACGAAACCACATTTCTTTAATAAAACATCTTTTCAAAATTTAAATTCAATTTCCTATCTAAGAAGAAACAATTTCGGCAATAAAATTCAAAATTACGTTACTCCCATCTGTTATCATTGTGGCATACCCGGTCATTATATCTGGGGTTGTAAATTCTTCTCTCTACGGAATAGGTCCAGGCAAACCTATTCCAGCTCTAAGCTTTCCAACTACAAACTTCAAAAAAAAAATAACATTTCTCTTAAATCTAGGGGTCTGAACGATCAGTTTTTGCCTTTGGTGGAAGTAGCTTTTGGGCAAGTTAAAGTTAAAGCTCTGCTGGACTCCGGTTCAGTAAGATGCGTCATTTCTAAAGTCCTTTTTAAAAAATTAAAGAACACCAAGGCTTTTAAATCCATAACCAGGGTGAAGGCTGATTGTGTCACGGCTTCTGGAAAAAGGTTGCCCATTTCCTACTCTTGTCGTCTTCATCTTAAAATGGAACATTGTAGTTGGAATGTGGATTTTCTGGTGGCGCATAAGTTGTCGTGTCCTCTGATCCTCGGGTCAGATTTCATATCTAAAACGGGACTGGTACTTGATCTTTCAGCAAAAAACTTCTATTTCAAATTTTCAAGGTCTATTGTTTTTCCTCTATGTAATTTTAGTAATTCTGCGTATAAACCTATAGTGTCCACAACATCTGAATCTACTGCTCCTGATCCTTTAGGTCATCTTCAAAAGAACGATAAAAACACCATTCAAAAAATAATTAATGATTTTCCTCAGGTACTCACAAAAAGGTTAGGTCTAACACATCTAGTTGAATACGATATTCAACTGAAGGACAACACTCCGGTCAAGTGTTCTCCATACCAATTGGCACCTCCCAAAATGGAATACCTCCGCGAACACATCAACGAATTGTTAGATTCAGGAGTAGTAGAACCCAGCCGGTCGGCATATGCATCCCCTGTTTTTCTGGTTCAACATCCCGAAAAGAAAACAAGGATGGTGATTGATTATCGGAGGCTCAATCAAAACATCGTCGTCGAAGCGGTGCCGCTGCCTAATTTACATCAAAGTTTTAACTGGTTTGTCGGTGCCAAATATTTCACAGTGTTCGATCTAAATTCAGCTTATCATCAAATCCCTTTGTCTCAAAAGTCCAAACAAATTACCAGCTTTTGCACTCCTTGGATGCTTTATCAATTTACTCGAGTCCCTTTCGGACTCTGTACTGGTGCCCAAGTGCTTACTAGACTTTTGGATCAGGTCTTCCATGACATCAAATTCAAATTCATTTTTAATTATCTGGATGACCTAGTCATCTACTCCAAAACTTGGGAAGAGCATCAAAAACATCTTCGCGAAGTCCTTACTCGTTTGCGGCGGGCTGGCTTGACTGTTAACCCAGATAAGGTCCGTTTCGCTGTGAATGAGATAAGCTTTTTAGGACACCTAGTTTCTTCTCGTGGCGTGCAAATCGACCCATCTAGAACAAAGGCAATTAGAAATTTTCCGCAACCCAAGAACCCTAAGGCCGTTTCCAGATTCATTGGAATGGTCAATTTCTTTGCTAAATTCATTCCAAATTTCGCGGAGCACGCTGCGCCTCTAAATCTGCTTCGGAGGAAGGGCCAAAAATTCTCTTGGCAAGCTGAACAAGAGAAAGCTTTTAAACATCTTCGGGAGGCAATAACACAGCCTCCGGTTCTCCGGATGGCCGATTTCGCCAAACCATTCATCCTGCAAACGGATGCGAGCTCGGTGGCCCTTGGAGCAGTTCTACTCCAAGAAATTGACGGCTCACGACAGCCCATAGCGTACGCTTCACGTACTTTAACACCTGCAGAAAGAAAAGCCTCATCTGCATATGAAGCCGAATGTCTAGCAGTAGTTTTTGGAGTAGAGAAATTTAGGCAATATCTAGAGCATCGGGAATTCCTATTAGAAACCGACAACCAAGCCCTTTCTTGGCTTTTAGCACGTCCTCGTCAACTTGGTAAATTAGGCCGATGGATTGCCAAGTTGACTTCATTGAAATTTAAGGTAGCGCACATAAGAGGAACTCAGAACATCATAGCAGACTCCCTCTCGCGCATGTTTGAACCGGAAAATTTCAACGAAGAAAATGTCACCTTTTCGTGTACCAGTCTCCTTACAAATTTTCCTCTAGCTTTTCATGACATCCAGACTCATCAAAAGGCCGACCCTATTTTGAAAAATATCATTGCCGACCTTGAACAGAACATCTCTTCAGAGAAGTACTGTTTAAGTAAAGGAGTACTTACCTGAAAAATCATTTGGAAAAGCCCACCAGAATTTATTTACCTCAGTCCTTAGTCGACCTGGTGATTAATTACCATCACGACTCCGTTGTGGGTGGTCATCTTGGAATACTTAAAACTTTGTTTAAGGTAAAGGAGAATTTTTATTGGCCAACTTTAAAACAGGATGTCACTTCTAAAGTGCGAGCTTGTTCGGTGTGTGCTGTAAGCAAACCTGCTCACAACTCCAAATTAGGATACCTTGCCTCAACGGTTCCCAATCGTCCCATGGAAAAACTACACATCGACTACGTCGGACAGCTTCCTAGGACAAAACAGGGCTATAACATGATACTGGTCGCAGTTGACCAGTTCTCAAAATTCACCTGGCTCATGCCTGTCAGAGATGCAACTTCCCACAGTACAATTAAGACCTTAAGCCAAAACATTTTTCAAAATTTCGGTTTTCCAAAGATAATAATCTCTGACAATGCACAATGTTTTTCACATGTCTTCCGCAACTTTTGTTTTTCTCGCGGTATTAAGCATGCAACTTTATCTCCTTATCACCCCCAACCTAATAATGCGGAAAGACTTAACCGAAACCTTAAGGCAGCCCTTATCGCCTATCACTCCAAAAATCAATCCTCTTGGGACGACTCCCTTTGCTGGCTTCAGCTGGCTTTCAATTTCGCACATCATGAGACTCTTAAAGCAACACCTTTTAGCATTCTTTTTAATTTTCTCCCCAATACACCACTGAGTCTCAGCTGGAACATACACGATCTCCTTCCAAAACCTAATACTAATCCATCACAAGTTTGGCGCCAGGCCAAAGACAATATAATGAAAGCGCACCAAAAGGCCGAAAAGACCTATAACAAATTCAGGAAGCCTCATCTGTATAAAATCAACGATCTTGTCTGGTGTAAAACACACCCTCTGAGCTCCGCCATAGACAAGCGAGCTGCTAAATTGATGCCTCGATGGTCAGGTCCCTTCCGGATCATTGATTTTCTTACTCCAGTTACCGTTGCGCTTTCTTTCGCCAATTCACCTCGTTTTATTAAAAAAGCACACGTCGAGCAACTCAAACCTCATCATATAAATTAAATATTAACAAAATTCTAGAACCTTCTCCTTTACGATTTAATTTTCTTTTGATCTTTCTTGGCCCGCACAAATTGTTATCTGGTAGTCTTCTTTCTGTGCACTGCAGAACATAATAAAATACGGAACCAAGCCGTATTTCCTCTAAGCCACATGCACATCTGTATGTTTGGGCATCGGTGGGCTGAGCTCTCCTAGAGCCCCTCCGTGCCGTAATCTGTATAGATGTTTGCAGGCGAAGAGATATTGATTTCCTTGTCCAGTGATATATCTCACTGTTTCCCGGACTTGACGCTTTTCAACCCATAGTCTGATCAACTATGAGGTTCCACTTTACGGCAATGGCCGCTACATGTACCTGACATGTTTCCCTATCTAGACATATCTTGACATCGAGCACTCCGCGGGTGTAATCGATGCGACGAGAATATAGAGAGCGTCATGAACTCTTCTGTTTCTTCGTCACCATAACGTCTTCGGACGAGGACATAGTGAGTCCATTTCCTTAATAGTTAAGTTTGGTGTATTTGTTCTTTGTTCTTTATCTTGGTGAAGGTATACTGACCGGTTCTGTCGAACTACATATAGTTAATGTGGCACTCGCTATGCATGTTAGTCTTAGGTTGTTTTTGTTTATCTCGAGGTCTAAAACACCTGTCTGAGAGGAAATTTTTTTTTACCCTTTCAAGCACACTCTCTCCTTTTTCTAAATTTTGCGGGAGGCCCTTCTGGCCCCTTTTCTTTTCCACTCTAACTCCGTCGTTCGGGGGGGGGAGAGCTGTAGCATTTAAATTCAAAAAAGCATTTCCACATCCAACTTCCGTCGCTTGACAGATGCTGCCACCCGGCGAGATCATCCAAAACTAACGATCATATGATATCGGAGGGCAAAGTACAACGGCCAGACAGCCGGTCTGCGCTAATACCCGTTATCTAGTCTACCGGTAGTCACTCACAATGCCTGACTCTTCATCGTTACGTTAGATATAATAAATTTTCTTGATTCTCAAAAAATTCTGCTTCAATCTTCAACGATGCTTAATCTACAGTTTCTGTGCGTTTTAGTCTATAATGTTGGTTAAATTATTATTTTTTACGGCACAAGCTCACGTGATCTGCGACAGGATTTTCCAGGTACTGAACCTTACAGATTTTATCATACTTTAAATTTTTGTTAATGCTTTAAAATAATTTATTAATTATCATGTATTATTTAAAATATGTATTTCATGTTTTGTTTAATATTCAATGTTCTTTTGAAACTGAGTGATTATAAAAATTTACTTTTAAAAACATACTTTACAAAACCTTGTAAAGGCACATTTTGAGTTTTGAACAATTATGTGAAATAAGTGCAAACTAATGTTGAACTTTAAATGATTAAAATATCTTATTGAAAATGTCAAATATAAAACAATTGGAGAAATCTGTTCTAAATCAGAAAATTTCGTTTTACAGACTTTGCAGACCTTGCAAGTCTTATACAAGCTTTGTTTCAAACAAAATTAAAATATATATAAATAGATTTATAATAATCTAAGAAGCTTTTAAGTACCATCTTAACGAATTTCTGTTATACCATCAATTTTCTTTAATTTTGACAAATAACCAGATATTTACTTTAATAATGAACTTTAATGCTACAACATGTCTGATTTTGTACAGACGCTAAAAAACATGTTTTTTGCTATAGCTAATATGCTGGTAGAAGAAACACGGCTAAAGATCTGAACACGTTTCGCCCTGTTAACAAAACACGTTTTGTTTCAACATAGATTCAGAGTTTCACGTGCACAAAAGTGATGTTACAAAAAAAAACTAACTTTATAGAACTCTAATTAAACTCATATTGTATATGTGCCTAAATCTATTTCAGCGAATATGTTTTCTAAAAAAAAAACTATCTTTTAGATGTAGACTTGTGTAATTAATTATAAAATATATAAAAAATTATTGGGTGGAGCCTGCATGCAAACTTTCGGTCCTAACAACCTCCAAGAGGTTATTTTCTAAATTAAAATAATTGACGTCAATTAATAAAATTAAATATTCAAAATTTTCATGTCTTTTCTAAAATAAACTTCTCTTTTATAATAAATTCTTTTGTCTAAAATATATATATTTATTGGCCAATATAGCATTTAAGTAATTTATCAAATAAGTAATATTATGTAACTGTTTTAAAAACTTATCATTTCATAAAGTTAAAAAAAAAAGGGGGAAATAAATATCAGTATCTTTTCATCTTTTTTTTATTTTTGTAATTTTTACATTTAAGGGCGTATTATCTTTTTTTTTGGATTAATTATAATCCAGCTAATTGTTAAGCTGTGCTCATTGTCTTTTGTTAAATTTTGTAACTATAAAATATATAAACTAAAAAAGGGGGGGGAATAAATTTTCAGACTCTATTGATTAATTTTTTTTTTTAATTGTAATATTTCACTTTAAGGGCGTATAATCTTTTTTTAAATATAATATTGTTAATCATAAGGTGTTTATGATAATTTTGTCTCAGGATGTCTTTCTCAGATGTAAATGTTAAAATCTGAAACGTTGAAATCTCTTTGTTTAAATAAACTTGAGCCTTGTTAATCACTAAATTTGTTTTTGTCTTTTAATTTTTTTTTAATTTCTAAACATTGTTACCATTTTGGTTCCGCCTTTCTTAAATTTAAGTCCCCTGGTAACAGAGTAACTGTAGTGAAGAACGAAGTCCAAGATCAGAATGCAATTTGCAATTTCCCACATAGGCTACCAAGGACCATCTGTTATAACCTTACGTAACGGTTTTGGATGTATACATCTTGCTTGACACAAGGAGTAGAAATCTTTAAAATGAGACGTTAAAATGCTTGTAAATTCAACAATTTAAAATAAAAAAAAGCATCGGAAATTAAATATAGATACTATACGTAGATAGTATTATAAACTAGAAAAAAAAATATGAAAACACAAATTGAATATTTGAATGGCAGACGGTATTCAGGTCAGTATAGAAATAAATAATATAATCTAAAACATTTAAGTCGTATTGGTAAATCTTCAACAATAAGCCATTATTCTTAGTTAGAAGATAATGAATGTTTTGGAATATGTGACTATTAAAAAGTATAGAAAATATTTATAAAAAATGTTTATGTTATCTTTATATATTTAATATTTGCTTATAAATTATATAATAATAATTTTATAAATGGTTAATCATTAGGGCTTTAAAAATATTAACAACGAGTTAAATATGTTTACGTTGTTTACCTCATTAAAATTATGTATTGTTTGTCTTATTTTTTAGCTTGAGTTTTACTGTTTAAATTATACACGTGTACATGGAAGAATTGTGTTTTGTTTTAATGTATCCCAGAACAAACGTACATATAACTGTTCTTTTTAATTTCTGCTAAACGTTTTACGGTTATTTTATTAAAGAAGAATTACGTATTCCTTACAGATTTTAATCTATTAAAAATAGCAAAGTACAAGTTGTGTATAAGAAAAGATAATGAGACTGATTTATTTTTCTCAGCAAGTGACAGCATTGTGCGACAAACAATAGAACAGTTGATGGTTTTAAACTTTATTTACATGTAAATACGCTTTTAACTTACTTAGTAATAGATGTGAAGATGTCAGTCTTGTCTTCGTTTTACCCTCACATCTTAATTATTTATTTCAATAATATTTATTACAGGTACGGTATAAAATTGTGTGTAAAACTTCGAGGCGGAATGCCAAAAACTAGTTAAAATTGTTTTAAAATAAGAAAAATTTGTCGCGCTACGGATTCTGTGCCGCACAAATAATTACGGACCTCCGTGAACCGTGGTGATGAACAAGAACAATACGAACAGACATGTATATGTCAAAAAAAAGGAGATCCCGTCAACTCGGATCTACGCTGATGGTAGGAGTGATTGGTTATAAATAGATTTGTATTCAAATTGTGTACGACATTTTCAAACATCATTTAACACAAATAAATTCAGCGTAAAATTTATTGAAACATTTCTCTCAAAATCAGGAACAAGTAAAAAGAAGTATCTTGACTTTCTTAAATTTTATAAAATCATCATAGAGATGATGTATCATGGAAATTATGATCTAGGAACAAAAAACAAAGTAAAGAATAGTACTTGCAATGTCCAAAAAAAATAGGAAAATTCAAAATCATATCAATTTCAAGTTATTGTGTCCATGGACAGAAACCACTAAATTATAATAAGGATCTTACATACTAAGGTGTGTATGGTTAGGTGTAAGAATTGGAAAAACTATCTTTTGTGTTCGGCCAGAGATGATACATCACGTTAACGCTCTTTGTAACATCGCACTTTTTGTGATTATTTGGTGAAAAGAGCGTTCGTGTTGTAATGTCTAAACACTCGCTTGGTTTAGTCCATGTAACTATTTCCAGTTCGAAAAATTCAATCAACTTCGGGGGTCGGCTATTTTCAAAATTAAGATTACATTGAAAAGATTATGACATACCTGCTGAAGGTGTTGACAATTGAAGGCTTCCAGCAATGTTTCTCAATGGGAACAATAACTCACGTAACTACATTCAATGGGATAACATTGTTTTATTTTATTGTTTTTAAATTAAGAACAAATCTCTTTATACAATTAGGCATATTAATTTTTGAATATATCATGTAATTATTAAACCTCGAATAATGCAAAAGTCTGCTATTATTTTATTTATCTTTAATGTAAAACTGTAATAACACATATATGATTTGGATAAGAACATATATTAAAGTTTTGAAGAGAATAGGAAAAATATATCCAGTTTCTGCGTGTGTGAGGAAGAAACAGAGAGATGAAAATAGTACTTACAAATTTTAATTACGTCTGGAGACTTAGTTTTATTAGTAAAAACACCGAAGGAGGGAATTGTTGTCAGCCCTATTTCGATAGTTTCTATTAGTTTTAACTTTGTGGTTAAAATAAATCTTTTAAAGTACGATTAGAAAAATAATTTGACGTGTCTAGACAATATTAGCGTGATTTTATTTTCAGTTATTGCGTTAAGACATAAATGCGTGTTCTGTAGCAATATTTATTTGCATACTGTACTAATATAAATAACCCTCTCTGGCAGATACTACGTAACTTTTCTCACGTACGCAAAGTCAAACAATAACAGTATTTTATATTGTTGTAATATTTTGTCCTAGTTTTTCCCTGACACCGTACTATTTTAGTTATATACTAAAAACTCAGAACATTAATTTAGTTAGTTTTTGTTGGAGATTTTAGAAGTAAAAATACCATTTAAGAGTGTGTTAATTAATATTTGTTATAAAATTGTTTCTGTACTGACTCTGGCTGGTAACGATAATTTTTAAGTTTCAGATTCGTGCCCACCAACTTTATTCAATGGAGTAAAATAAGCGATTTAAAATATAGTTTATATTACCCAAAGACGAATAACTGAATTAACGAGTAAGTGTTTTACACTCTGTTATTACCCAAATGTTGTTTTAAATCCACCCAAAAGTAAAACTACTTTTGTTGTTTTGTTTTGTTTTGTTTTTTGTTCTATAAATGTTTTCCAAACAAATTTTAACTTACTTATTTAAGAGCTATCATGTTACCAATATACTATTCTCTGCATATAAGCCTCTGATAAAGATTGTAGGATTGAACTAAGATGAGCTTAACTGAAGCA
Source organism: Aphrophora alni (assembly GCA_963513935.1). Classification (NCBI taxonomy): domain Eukaryota; kingdom Metazoa; phylum Arthropoda; class Insecta; order Hemiptera; family Aphrophoridae; genus Aphrophora; species Aphrophora alni. The sequence goes on from OY740768.1 coordinate 39,938,360, forward strand.
CAAAATGGTGGGAATGGAAAATTTTAAATAAATCGTCAAAGGGGTTTTGCAATGAGTTCCACTGTTAATAAATCCAATACAAGCTTCTTGTGCATGATATCTCATAGGCGGATTTTAATTCTAGTAAGGAAATTCAAATAAAATTTATTTGTAAGGTAAAAAGAATATCATTAATGCAGTGGATTTCTTATATACTTTAGTAGATTACACTCCTGAATCTTCAATAATTTTAAAGTTAGAAACTATATATTATTTTTTTAGAAGCAAACCTCTACTCTAATTACAAGGTAGAACAAATTTAGTGGCAAAATACATAAAAAAACACGCTTTAGAAGAATTAAATCAATTTAACGACAAAAATATATATTAATATGAAATATTTTCATAAAAATAGTTCATTATAAACTTAATTTAATATGTGATAGATAATTTAAACAAAATAAATTAGTTGAAACACTATTCCTTCAATAAAACTTTGACGTATTGGTAGATAATAGAAAAACTAAGAGTTTCAGTTCAGTATTGTAAAATGATTGTTTTATTCTCCAATCACTGAGTATATTATTATCAACCGAAGTGAAAAATGCGAACCTATATAAAATCTACAACTTAATATAACCTAATGCTAGTAGCGATAGTATTTAGAGTTAGAATACTGAAAAATAATCAAGGTTTAAGGGACTACAGAGATATAATTTCACATTCTTATGTATACTAGATTTCTACAAAACTTCAATTATATTAATAATCCAGTCATAATATACTAGTGACGACAATTTTTATATTGGCAGGGATTAAATTCTTTGTACATATTGTTTCTGTACATATATATTACTGTGCGTGCAAGTTTTCATGTATACGCATTATACCTTTACTATCAACTTTCCGATCTTAGTTCAAATAAATTGAGAAGTTTAGTTTAAGTTTTTTATAATTTTCCAACAGAACATAATTTCTATGATCTCAGCACCTGTCTCAGAAATCAGCAAAAAATGTTTGTAACTTTGGTAGGATGTCTGTAATTTCAAAAATTACCTGTGAATGAGAGTGTTGACACCCCATGAGACTTGAATGAGAGAAACTTTATGAATATCACCACCTAAGAAGAAAACTTTGATATATCCGTCAAAACAAACATAACTTTAATAACTAGAAAGAAAAAGTTTTGTCTTTGTCAAAACTCTTAAAAGCAATATGTCACCATATCTTTCACCCTGAGGTGGATTTCTTATATTATTTAAAGGAGAAAAACCTTTCAGTTTTTACGTTATATAAAGATAAAGAAAAAGAAAAGAGTATGAAATAAACAATCCTTGTCCTTGAATACTGTATTAGTATAATTGTATGAATATAAAATATTTGCTCAAAAAAGACATAATAGAGAAGATGTCATTTGTAAGAGATCTAAACCAAGAACATTTGATTAAGGTTCAAATCGAGGTAGGTATCCTTGGGTTTGGCACACTCAAGATGAATGAACCAAAGGGTGACGGTTAAGTAATACAAAATGTAAATGGAAAGTAATTATTAGATTAATTACTAAAATACTTACATACCAGGCAAAATATGGTAAATAATCGTGGACACATCCACAATATTATATTAAATAAATAATCAATTTCAATATATCAATTCTTGGAGATAAAGTTGTCGGTACATTTCGTCTATATAATAATGTAGGGGTAAACAGTTTTTTCCGAAATTTAGAGACAAAAAAAATGGAATTTGAATCGTTAATAATAATATTCCTACTACATCTTAAAAGAAATGGTGCACAAAAATTTCACTGCCGTTCTCACCCAATCATACACATAAGAAAGTTTAATAAAATATTTGTCCTTATTTCTCAGAAAATATTGCTCTCCATTTTTCAGTAAACAGTAAACAATTTGCATGAAAACAAATAATATCTTATAATTCAAATTTTGACGGAGGATAAGAAAATTACGTAACTTTAGTACATTAGAACAAAATGACATTGGTGGGGGGTCAGAATTGATATTCCTTTATTTCGATTCACACCTATTAATACTACCACGAATTTAATTTTTTATATTTGTAATACGGGACATCAATTTTAATCTAAACTTTGACAATTCCAATAGAAAAACAGTTTAAAAAATGTGAAATATTCAACTCAACATAACAATTAAAATTCCATAAGAAAGAGGTAATAACTTTTAAAGCCTACCAAATTTTATTTTGCTTCAGTGAACTCAAAGAACTCAGTTTCGATGAAAACTATCGATTTTATTTTTATTCAAATTTTAAGCTTAAACACTGGACGTATAATTAAAAATCTATCTATATTTGTTTGGACCGTAAAGTTATTTTCAAAAGTTCGTAAAGGCAAATAACTGATGAAATAGTATACAAATTTTAATTCCTTTAATGATTTTCTACTGCTATTAGCCTAATATATAAGGCAAATGTATTAAATCCACACCCTTTACATTAAAATCTTGATGTTATATAAAACAATTATATTTAAAATAAACAATATTTGTATATTATTTTAGAATTTAGAATTTTCATTCTACTACGTGCTTTTCTATTATTTATTTCACTTTCACAGTATACTATTTGAAACAACCCAAAAAAAGTATTATTTGTTACGTTTATTTATCTAATTTGAATCCTACCCTACCATATTTGCTATATACGTGTGAAACCTTAATTAAATTAAGTTTTATTGTGAGGGGCCGAATATATTGAATATGGACGTGGCAACACTGATGGGTCCTAACTAGATCTTATTGTTATTTTTTTTAATTTGTTTTAATTAGTTTCCTCTCTTTCATATTTCTTATCTAGTCTCTTTTGACCAACTCTTGTTCTCTTTCGACCTAGACGTTCTTTAAGTATTCGAGTGCTTACGGCCATTATTTTTTGGAGAATGATAACAGATAGATTTTCTCCTTTAGCATCAAGAGAATAAAGTAATTAGTGGTCTACATTTCCAAACTACAAGGTGAAAAATTATCATAGCTCAGTCGTTTTAAAAAAGTGAACTACGAAAATCTATAAACAATACTACATAATATATAATATACATAATACTGCATAAAGTGAGGAAGGGAATTGTCTATATTCTGTATAAATTTTAAATTTGTATCTGTGTATAAATAGAGATAAGACTTTGCATACATGTTTATACAATATACAAGGAGTATATAATATTATCTTTTTGTTTACCATTTTAAAATATGAATATTTTCATGAAATAACTAATTTTGAACTCTCATCACGTAGTAAACTTATTCTTTATCTAAAATGCTTTGTGATATCTAGCATATATTACTTCCAGATAATCTTTTTAAGTTTATGATTTCAATTTCCTTATCTCCTTACGCATGTTCTGTTTTTCTTGAAGGCAATCGTTTGACTTAGGCTTCCTTATACTGCCTACGTGCTTCTCTTACACTTTGTTTAGGAAATTTGTTTGTTACAATGTATGTGAATAGTTTTACATTTATTTTATGGTAATATTGTGAATATTTGTATTTGTGTTAATAGAAGAGAGTTGGTTAGTTAACAGACGACTTTTTCAAAATGAATTTAAAGTTTATTTATTGAAATATAATTCAACTCTGCACTTGTATCTAGCAATTTAGATTACAATCTTGAACTCATAATTAAAAAGAATTGTATGAAACCGTTTTAATTAACGCCCAATATCTTTGCAACATTAGAAGAGTAAGGTAATGTTTGCTCTAATCCTTGAATTGTAATTTATTTCAATTATTTTTTTTTAAATCAAACAATCGATCACTTCTAGTAAGAATAAACTTTTAAAAAAGGATTTTCCTCATAATGTAAATCAACATTAAGGAAAAATAATAAAATAGCAAATTAAAAAACACTAAAATAAATAATACCAACAGAAATAAACAGCAAGTTGCAAATAGTTAAATTGGGGTTATAAAATATTATTTTTTAAAGGATTAAATACATTTTATTAGTAATAGTTCATTTTACATAATTCAAAATATTTTAAATAAATATTTTGTACGGTACAACTGTAGCATATACCTAACAAGTCCAAGGACAAACAATGACTTTAGAATATACTTTTTGGTTAGTTTATTTGTTTTATTATAATGTGAAGAAAATAATACTTATAGAAGCTTAATTTTCAATAAACCATACCGCATGTTAAACGTAAAACTGCAACGTAAGCTTTGTAAGAGGTGATGTCAAATACAGAAAAGTAATTAAATCCGGTTTAATTAAAAGTAACAATGTACTCGATGAAGTGTCTGTAACATACACCAATCGAGAAAGAATTGCAAACTAAAAGGTATCAAGTAAAAGTGTCAACTCGTTAATAGTGCTTCACACCTTCTATCGAAACACGACTCAAATTATTGACACGACATAATTAAAACCTAGCTAAAGCTACAGTCTACGCTTACACGCTCGCATTTAATTGGCAAACTATTTAAAGATCGTCGTCAGATTTTATGAGAATTATAGAGCAAAGCGTATGGTAAATTTTCATATCTTTTTGGTTTTTCTGTTATTGTCTTTTTTCCAATGTTTAATCAATCTCTACTTACCTATACAAAATCATGGATGACAAAGTTCATTTAAGTTAACGTAATATGATGTTAACTTTAACACTTCTGCGGGAACAATTACTTTGTTATAGTAATTATATTTCTACGTTTCGTTTAGTGTTCAACTGAAATCATATCGACCCCGTTAAAATGAAAAAAAAATCAAACAAATAATAATTGTCCACTAACGTATTATTTAAATTGTTTCCTTGACATTAGTTGTACTTTAACACGGATTGTTAATCTCTAAAAATGACTTTAGATATAGTAGTTATTAGGAAATATAAAGTACTAAACTGTATTAAAAATAAAAGTAGATTCAGACACAGTTTACCACATTCAGAAACTGTTGTAGTGGCCGACGGGAAAGTATTTTTGAAGCTGATTTTGTATATTCTGAAGATTTTATATATTGAATCTAAATGTGATGTGTACATATTTATTCAGCTGTTGTAAACAAAATATTCATTTATAATTTTTCTTTAGCCAACGCTCATCCTGTCATCCGATGCTGTGTTTCCCGGTAGATATTGACTAGAGGATTCTCTTATGTATGGACAGAATGGGTAATGGAGACGAAAAGTGGGCGGACACCTGAAACCGTCATAGCGATTCTTTAAAGAAGGATCTGGAAGTAGCCTTGGCCAGTAAAAGTCAGAACACCTCAACACCTTCTGGTCTTGGTTTATCCCTTGGTATGGGACATTTCAATAATAGCTGTTCCCATTTCTTACCATTTGCCTGCCTTCCCGTATGTGTTCTTTTTAAAGTGCTGTACTTCGTGTTTTTATTAACGGCTTCGCAGATAGTTTCTCGAATTCGACAGTCAGGCAACAGACTGTTGATGCATGACCACAATTAGGACTTATTGCAGACTGTAGTTAACAGGGAAAACTTTTTAAACTAACTTTTTAATTTGGCGTTGTAACTTCATTAGTAGCCTCCACCATGGGTGCAACTTATTCGGCAACATTGCTTCTTGGGTCTGCTACGGGTTAGGCAGTCAGTAATACTTCAAACTAATGACACTAATTGCAATTGTATTAAACATGACATCGGTTTTAGCACTCTTACTCGAATCTAGAGAAGTTTTTTGAGGTTGGTCGACTTTTTACTAACCCCTTTGACCGGCAAGTTATCCTAGTGTAATAAATATTAGTACCGTATTCTGTCATTCCATTCAAGGTCTTAACTTTTGATGACGAGTTTAGTTTGAACTTTATTAACGTCCTCTTTTTTAGGTATTAAGAGTATATACATAGCTTTTAAAAATTGAGTACATACGAAAGGCTTCATAGGAAGAAAATTCAATGAATGGAATAAAGAAAATAATGTACTCAAAATCTTATTATAATTACTAACAGGAATACACAATAATATATATATATATATATATATATATATATATATATATATATATATATATATATATATATATATATATAGATATTATTACTAATACAATAAAAAAAGAATGTAAATTAAATATAAAAAAATCCGTTTAAATCAAATATAATTGGTAATAATAATTAATAATTGTTTAGTATTATTAACAATTTTCAATATATGACTGTAATAAATAATCAATTATTTAATTATATAAATGTAATACTTCGTTTCAATTTTGCTCAAGAACATGAAACATGAAATAATTTGCAGCCATCATAAGAAGTTCAAGTATTTAAAGATCTTTATAATAAAATACAAGTACAATTATTTTATGCACAGAAAAAAAAAATCATAAAACTAATCCTAACACAAAACTAAAATTTAAAATTAAAGAAATGCATAAAAAAATTCTGTTTTTGTTAATTTGATTATTCACTCGATGAGTTCAAAAATTTATAATTTCTATATCCTTTATGTAACTGACAGGAGTCAAGTATTTGAAAAATAAACAAATGTTTAGAAAAATAAATGTTGCAAGAATTGTAATTTCCAAATACAGTAATGTGAATACGAAGTAATGGAATGGAAGCTCTTTAAGCCGCTCTTTATGACTATTCACATTAGTTCTGGATAAATACACTTTACTCGTGTTTTTATTTATACATTTCATAAAATATTTTATGGAATTAAAATAATAATGGGTTTTTATTTTCCACACAATTTGTAAAATATACGGACTAATTTTAATCGATAGGAAATATTTAGAAATAAATGGGATGACTGTAAAGGAAATTATATTGACCAATTACAAACATCTAAATAATCATTTTTATAAAATACAAATAAATAAATTTGAATATCAGTAAGGAAATTTGATATATCCTGGATTTCATTGTATTGGTGGTATATTATTCCCTTTATTGATTTCAAATAAAAGTATTAACTTAAGTCTTGTAAATCTATCAGGCGTGTCAACAATTGATACGTAACGTAAACTAACAAACTAATAATTAGCCAAAGCTGTAATAGCATAAAGAGTAAATAGTACCCTCATAACAAGGCTTTTGATTTGAAATACGCAATGGAACTACAGTCTCTCGTTAATATTTCAACTGTAGTTTATTATTCTCCAATTTTTTGTTGTGAGATGTATATGTGAAACAATAATAATGGACTGTGACTCAATGCCTTCAAACTAATTAATAATTGTGTTTAGACTTACGAAATTTAATTTAGAACACAAAACCTACGTACTATTGGTTTTAAAAAAAAGTTTATTTATCTTTCATGTTATACTTATTTATGAAACATAAATTTACTTCAAGGTAAAAGATGGTATAATAAGATATCGTGTTTAAAAGTGAATGTACTCATTATTATCGTATTAATAAAAACATCACAGTTTAATTATGTTTTCACATATCTTAAAATATATCTGTAATTCGCAAGAGTTATTTTATTGCTTTTCATGCAAAAAACCAACATTCAGTTAATTTTTTTACAGCTCTCATTTTTACATAAAAATTTGTTTTAATGAATACATTCATGACAAAGGTGAAAAATACCTCTGCCATACAAATGGGTCGTAGGTAGGAGAACAAGATTTGATGGCAAGTGACAAACAATATTACATGCAATCCAAATATAAGATTTGTTTAACTTTAAATTCCGAATTTCAGACATATATTAAAACTTCTTCGTTATCTTAAATGAATTTGGATGTAACACTGTTTTACTGCTTTTTATAAGATTACAATTTCACTAAACACTTACGTATGTAGTGTTTTCTATAAAGCAGTTTTTTAACTTTAGCTTCATTAGACAGCCTTCAATAAGAGTATAGAGTTGGGTTTGCTTGTTTGTCATTAAATAGAAAAACGCATCTTAAAAAAATATTATTGTAATTTATTTGAGTAAATAATAAGATTGATTTATATATACTTACAACATTTTATTTATAAGCAACTATCATTTGTATATCTTTGTTATTATTTGATGATTATGACTTTTGTTTATGTGTTGACCATCTAAATTTATTTCCTTAATATAAATTCCAAAACCTTAGAACGACATTTAATTTGGAATAATAGGGTGACTTGTTCTATTTCATTAATAGTGAATACTATATATACAAAAAACAACAAATTGCTCCAAATACTGTAATTAACAAAAATACTTAGGCTTACACTATACATTATATTACACTTTTTATATATTTAAACAGGAAAGGTATTAAAATTTTGGTAAAGCATTTTATAATCATTAAACATTTGTACGTTCCTGTACTCTTTCGAAAATTGAGATTTATGACTGTTATCGTGGATAGTTCAGCCTTTCATATATTCATAATATCGTTATACAATATAGTAATGTGACTTGTAAGCCTACTACATAGAACGAATATGTATAGTTAGAATATGTTCAGTTAGAACGAATATGTTTCCTTTAGATACAAAAAATAATAATTCACCATTTATCTAGAAAGCATTTTATCATAAATTCTTCTAGTGTTAAATGTTTGGCTTTGTTTGTAGTAAAACAAAAAGATGGTCTCTTAAATAATATCGAAAATCAAGACAATTTCAACCTTGAAGATATATATTTAAAAAATCTTTTATACAAAGTAATGTGTCATTATTAGTGACATCATTAATTATTTTTACGACATATATGTAGTAGTAACGGTCCACTTATAAGTCTATAAAATTTAAGAATAATTACTAACTTGAATATTCAAAAACATATTTAATGTTAAAAAAAAAATGGCAATTTAAATTACATGCTCTACAATTTATATTTTATGATTTTACAGTAAATAATATATATATATATATTTTTTAATAATATTGGATTAAATTACTTTTAATTTTATAGTTGTGTGAGTTCTTCTAAACATTTAAATCACAAAACTAATTCCTCTCTTCCTAAACAACACTGAAAGATTCAGAGTATATTCGTGGAATTTAAAGCCTTGCACTAGAGCGAAATATCTATTCTCGATTGAAACGTTTGAAACAACTAATTGTTCTAAGTCGACACAATTTATTGTTTCTTTATCATAAAGTGTTAAAACCTGAGAACCCTTAATTGATTATAAATATAGGTTTTCTCATATTCCCCTGTTTACTAGCCCAAAGCCAAATTTATTGTATAAACCACGTAATTAAGATCATTAATCCAAATAATTACACTGCCCCAAACTGATAAAGCAACATTACACCCAAGCTGTATAAACAGTAATCCACAGAACAAATCTTCTGGTTTAGAAGGCTACAAATGTATAAACTTTACATTTCTCTCCGTTTAATAATATGAGTTATTGTATAGGACAAAACAATTTTCAAATTGTTTGTCTTTTAATTTTTGCATTAATACTAGTGCATGCTCTCCAATATCTTTGTATATTAATATTATCACGTCACTTTTACATTTCCCACGTGACTCTTCTGCACTATGCAAAAATCATTTTATTCTATTATAATATTTGCTCTAGTTTTTGCCTCCCAACGTTGTGAAATAAAAACGTAGTGGGAATATTAAGTTTTCCTTGTTGTTTCAATGAAATTGTCTGAACTAATAAGATTATTATGTAGTCTTTTGAATAGTTTAAATTATCAATTAAGTTTGCTTGTTGACTCTAGCTAGTAACATATATTACTATATTTATAACAGAACACAATATTTACGAGGTTGTGATGAGGTAGTCCTTATAATACATGTTTTGATCTAATGTTAGGCTGTGAGTTTAACACATAATTCAATTAATCGGTGTTGTTTGAGATTAATGTCGTATAATAAAAATGCTGTCAAATTGTAATAAAGATTGTCGGATTTTAAAAGATTGTACGCACAATATACTATTAAAATTTTAAGAACGTAAATATTATTTATGTATAACCTTTTTTTGTAAACATTAAGTATAAAGTGCAAACATTGATTTTCCATGGTATTTTAAATTTTTCGTATACTAAACTATATCGTTACTAAAATGGATCATCTTGAATATAATTTAAAGACAAATGTTGAGCCGTATTAATAAATCATAACTTTATATACAAGACTCTGCTAAAATATGTCTTCTGAATTATTTGAAAGTAGAAACCATCTTTGTGTTTCGATAACATTTCAAAGTCATTCTTTTACATACAAACAGACGCAATCATTTTACATTCGAAGAGTTCAAGATGAAGGAGTTTCTAGTTGAATACAGGATTCCTTTGTTGTATCTAAAGGAAATCCATTCGTTCTATCTGCTATCTGTGTTTATAGATCAGGTTATTATGTTCTATAAGTATATGGAACAATATAGAAAGACTGCATTCTACAATATAACATGAATTTATCTCGAGTTTTCAAAACTTTATAGACATGCCTTAGCAAGTCTCTTAATATTTTTGCAAATTTGCTTTATCTGGGTGTTAATTTTTTGAGAGTATTATGACAAATACGTTAACGACATAGACGTGGTCAAGTTATTATTTTGACAATGTTAACTTATCAGTAGTGTATGCCTCCATTTTTGTTACTTTAATAGAAGTAAATATATAATATATGCACTATTAACGACATAGACGTATTCAAGTTATTGTTCTAAAATGAAATATTGTTATAAAGTATTGGAGTTGATTTTCATTAATAGAATTTTGGTGTTCAACAAATGTCATATAATATAATCAAAAACACTATGCTATTTACACACAAACACATAGTATAAAAATCATAGTTCCTGAGAAATTAAATAACGTAAATACTTCCTAATAATTCTGGTTATTTCCTCATAAAATTATTATAATATGTATTACATTTATTATTATTATTATACGAAATTAGTTTCATTCCAGATTATAGAAGCAGTACTATCACCATGTGGTCAGTAAAGAACATACATATTGTATAATGAAGGCAAAGTTAAATAACAGTTAAAACATATAACAGGAGTAAGTAGTTAAAGAAATTGTATTCATAAAATAAATCTGATTTTTTGGTAGTAACAGAAGTCTGATAAGAAAAGGCATTTGTGATAACGAATTATTTTGCTACTTGATTAAATTATTGAAGTTCATATTTAAAATGTAAAGCCATATATTTAGAGAGTGAACCGGTAGATAGTACCGTTTGACATATTACGTACATTTTAGTTATTGCATAACTTAATTACAAGGTGTATCATTCCTTACAAATATTATTGTTAAAAATATAAATAATGTTAGATTGTATCAGGTGCAAGCTAAATATACTTAGGTGTACATTTAATTACAGCAACTAAATACGTATTTAGAATTTGGTATTTTAACTTGTCAGTATGAACATATTTGAATATTTTTATATACATGAGTTAAATCTAAATATCTCGAAACAAACAGTTTATCATTGCGACGCGACGTTTATCATTGCGACGTAGTTATCCTTAATTTACTCCCCGAGAGTCATTTTGATGTATTATATGAAATTAAAATCTTGAGCTATATAAAACCATTATTTATTTAAGGTAGAAGGGGGTTTGATTCCAAAAGATACATTTTAATTATGATTTTACTCTTTACTAGTAAACACCATTATATTCTATGTATATCGTTCGATAGGGGTTACTATTTAAAATCATTGATTTGCCCAATACAATTTGGGCTGTTTTAAATGCAAGGTTATTACGAATTTCTATTGAAGTTAGATTCAAATATATCCAATAATTTGGTCCGTAATAATATTGAAATAGTGGCGGTAAGAGAATAATAAAAAATATCACCAATCAAGAAAGAAGAAGAGTAATAAAAAGAGAATTGCCTGAGTGACTTCTCGTTTAGAGTATTCCATAGCATTATGTTAACTAAATGTTGTGAGTTTCTATGTCCATGATTTAATTAAATTGCTTGTTTTTGTCTTAGTAAACAATAATATGTAAAATTATTATAAAAGAAACTACTGTACTTAAATTGTTGGTATTTGTGTTTCTAATTTGTTTTGACTCCTAATAATAATTCCAAAACTTCCCATTTTTAAAATTTAATTATATATCCTAATAATGTTATCTATAATAAAAAAACTTTTACATTTAAATTAATAATATTCCTTTCATAATATATATACACCATTATCTAAATTATGTAGACTTTTTTAAGAGATACATTCTTCTTTAGACTTCTCTTCCATAAAATCTTATATCATTATCTGCTTTCAACGTATTACAAATATTTTTTTAAGTGTCAATACAATTCTACAGTATTTATAGCATTTTGTGCCCAGTTAAGATTATCTTGTTTTAATATTAAAATCAATAATAATGTTTACTAGTGATCAATAGGGTGACATATTATTAATAATAGTTATTAAGTAGAAAGTGAAATATATGTTTTAATTTTAGTTTCACAAGTATTTATTGTTTTAAATTAAATTTTTTACATAACCTAATGGGTCATTAATAGTTAGCACTGCTAATATATTATAAAACAATACATTGATGAATAATTAGAGTAAATGAATGTGGTATTTATTATGAAATGCTATCAAAATCCTGTCCTCCCACTTAAAAGGACCATAAGTGCTTTAAACACCTTACTTATTTATTAGTAATAGTCCTGGATAGCCACTGCTTTCACAAAAATCAATCTATCGAAATGTGCATACTCTCTTTGAGAATAATTTACCTATAGACAAGACAGTCAATCCCTTCTCCTATTTTAAGTCCCAAATCTGATGCTACATGTATTTCCCCAAATTATTCAATACTTGCAAAATTCTTACCGCATCAAACAAGGAGTAATTTTCTTACGAAGCCCTATACTTCTATTATTTCATTTTAAATTCTATGATCTTTTTAGTTATGCCAGTCCGACCCTCTCTTTGACTGATAGAGATTCTAAGCTATAGTTTTTCTCTATTATATACGTTCATACTAATATGAGACAACTATTTTCACTCTCCCTCCAAGTAACAATTTAGATCCTTACCCTACTCTCCATACAAAATGTTTACACCAAGGTCTCATGTAATAGCAAATAACTTCTGATATAACCTCTAAAATACGAAGAGCATTCAAATATAACGAGTAATTTTCCTGATCTTGAAAGGAATTCAAGCTATTCATGATCACATGAAGAACCAAAAGCGTGTTTGATAGTGTCATTAGTTGTGCTAGTTCTTCTTTAAATTAATTTTATTAGTTGTAATAACCATGTCGAAGCAGCAAGTACGCTATAGTGATGCGCAACGAATATTCATTAATTTTTCACAAATTAAGATCTCATTAGAAATCAGTTTTGAGATGAGCGTCTTTCTCAGTTCACGTTGTATGATTGAATAAGAAGGTAAGAAAAGTAAGAGTTTAAAAAGAACTTCAAGCTTCTAAACCAACGTAAACTCTATCTGTTAAGACAATTTAACTGGTGTTGATGGACTAATTACCGAAATGAGTTAATTTTCCCTTTTTTTTTAATAACAACAACTTAAAATTAGTGTTAATAGAGGGAAAATATAAATAAGATGGTCTTTAATTGGTCAATGCGTATCTCCGTCGCTTATAGAATGAACACTAACAAAAGAATATTGAAGTCACGCCATTTCCAAAGAGTTTAATAATTGTAACATATAATTATTCACGGGTGAATTAGTTCATTCTACAGCCAAAACTATTAAACCTGCAATTGCGAAAATTGTAGCCTATTAGTAAAAAAGTTTAGCTTATAAATTATGTTTATATTTGAAAGCCACTCGTTCCTTCAAAGCGCGAGCATCTCTACTCTGCGGTGGAGTAACTGTTTCTTGCAGAATAAGGATTGTTCTTGCTACCTTATCTTCTAGGATTTAATAGTGAACTCGTAGCTGTAAGGTTGTATCCGCTACTTTCCCAATATATTCAATCCAACTTGATTGTCTAGTATCTGGATAACTCGTAAAGCGACTTCCATGTGAGCTTCTTTTCTTAGGTGTAAACACTAAACAAAATCATTTGGTTAAGAAAATATTAATTTTTATTTGAATACAATCCATAATAATTTTTTTTACAAATCAACGGACAATCGATATCAGAGTTAAAAACATGATTTTTTTTTATGGAACCATGATTAACACATATTTCCAGACTATTAATTTTTGGGGACGGGGAAAAGTTTTTGTGAATCACATCAACTTCATAATTACAGGCTGATGTTACAATCGATTCAAGCGCAACAAAAAGTATTTATATACGTAGTTTATAAATACCATTGATAAACTAATTGTAATATTTTAGAAATTTTCACTTATAAATTTTTTAAATAAAAAAACTGCATATATCAAGTTTGAGGAGTGTTTTTACATGATTTAAAAATTATGTATTTTTAATTGTAAGCTTTTTGTGAAATAATTTGAACAGTCCACTAGTTCGTTCAAAATTAGGTTATAAGGTTACGGATAATAAAACCGAAATTTATGCTTTATTATTTTTTTAATAGCGCTAAATATTCTTATAGTTAAATACATATATTAAAAAGAGCTTCTATAATCCTACTTCTATAAGCTTTAGTAGCTATTTGAGAAGAACATTAAACCTTAAAATCAACAAATTTTTATGTCTCATTAATTAGTTTTTTTTAAATATTACCTCAGGTTATTTTAATTTTCAAATCAACTTCCAGTCGTACTATTTAATTAAAATATTAAATAGATTTAGAAGATTGTTTCAAATTCAAAATAAAAATATGAAAAATTCAAACATAAATACTGAACTTGTAATAGACGTAAGTTGAATAAGGTAATCACTGTACTGTATTTCCTGATATAGAAAGCTTTGGTCTAAATAAATATCACAAAATGACAATATCATTGATGACACTGAGGGCATATACATAAAACACAAAGACAGTTTCGTTTGTCAAACTCCGGTTGCCCATGTAGTGCTCTTTTTTCAAAGGGTTTTGATTGGATGTCATCCACAGTCAATTTCTACATGTCTTTTTCCATATTATTTACAATTCACAAAATACACGCTTTAGTGAAATGGAAACAAAAGAATATATTTATAAAAATGTATTATGATTTTTTTGGAATATTTAAATAAATTTCAGAAGATAAAATTAAAATATAAAACCAGTAATGATATTTGAAGCGTAATAAATCATTAATACTAAATAAAAAACTACAATAATTATCCAGTTTGAAAATAATTGAAATCTTCAAAAATAACGTAAAATAAGTAAGAATTGTATACAGTAGATTTATCTATGTATACAATGGTAAAAATTCAGGAATCTACGATTTTAGTTTGAAATGAAATTTTGCTTTTAATATAACTGCCCTATGTCTACAATAGATTCGAGGCGTGTTTAAAACAATAAATAAATAATTTACCAGTTTAACCTACATGAAAATCAACAATTTAACCAGCAATAAAACTTTAAAGAGTGAAAAGTTTTAACAAGTTCCAAATTAAATGTAAAACAGAGTAATATTATTAAAAGTTGTTGAAATAGTATGAGAGTGATTTTTTCTTTTATTTAAACACGAAAACTATCTCGTCTTATAAAATCATGAAAAGAACATAAAAGAATGACCCCTGGATCTTGAATACTATAATAGCGTCAGGGTCGGTAAATAACAAGAGTTGGTCAAGAGAGATCTGATATTAATGATGAAAGAAGTGATCTAACTTAAGATTACATAAATATGTGTACATTCACCTAAGTTTCCTTGAGACTGCCTAAGTGGGCATTGTTGAGTGTAATAAAACTTGTATCAGATATTTTCAATAAATGGATATAATTATTCAATATTTGTTTTCTTTTAAAAGGATATTTAAATTTAAAGTGCTTTATTTATGTTAGTTACTTATTTTGTAATGAGAATAAGTAATCAATTATATCACTAAATGTTTGAAGTAGAAGGTAGGCGTTTATAATCGTTTACCTTTATCGGTAATAATTGTTCCCGAGATGTCAACTAATACCATCTTTGGAGTAATTTGTTCTTTTGCTTTTTCTAATTTGTTGCCAGCAAAACAAGTTTAACTTTTCTTAAACCAAATTCTTCATAAATTATATTAAGTTAGTTTAGTTCAATAATTATCAATAAGTTTAATATTATTATTATTATGATTTATTCGGACGTTTGTAATCATTTCTGTATTTATAGTTATTTGTGCAACTAGTGAGCAAAGTGAGCAATTGCCTCACTCGAGAGAAATCCTTACTCACGAGCCGTAGGCGAGTGAGGAATGGTTTCTCGAGTGAGGCGATTGCACTTTGCACTCGAGTTGCACATTATATTTTTCCTACAGTTACCATAAAACAAATAAATTGGTAAAGAAACGTAACATATTTTTACACAGAAGTAATATGACATTTAAGCTATAAGTTTTTTGTAACTGCCAATGTTAATGTTATGTTTGATTTGAATTGTGGATTTAAGCATTGAATAAACGCCCCAAAGAGTAGAAGATTTATTAATCTTTGAATTTTCAGCAAAATATGCTAAAATTACATTTTCTGTTGGGCTTTTTACATTCTTACTTTCACACCAGGAAGTAAACAATTCATACCTTTTTTCATATTTATGTTTTGATTTCTCTGGAAGAAGATTTAGAGACACAATCCTCGCCACATTTTTTAATTTTTCTGGAGTACAAGATTCTTCTGGTGAACTATTATTACTAAAATCGTCATTAACGTCCATTTTGCGACAGCAAAACCACCTTCAATGTTTACAAATGGCAAATCAATGAAATGGTGGCTTCTGCCGTGACCGGAAGTGTTGTGACAAATACAACAGTACAACAGCTGACCAGCTGATTTACAGCCAGTGCTGCCAACGTATTTCGCGCGCATACGACCTTGTCTGCATGTTACGCGCTCACTATTTTGTGCCTTCACGTTGCAAATCTGGAGTGAGACAAAGTAATTAGAGTGAGACAATGTTAACATTGTCTCACTGCTGAGCGAATTGGCCACTTTGCTTTCTCAAATCAGTGAGAGAACATGTACATTGTTAGGTAACTGTAGGAAAAACACATCGTTTCGATAGTATAAATCATCTCTCGTTATCAAGTGTTAAACCTAGAGCATAAAAAAGAAAAACAGACACAACAAAGCCGTTTAGGACCATGTTGTAAATTAAAACTAAATCTATAACCTATAAAAAACACTCAAGACATGAACAGTCAAAGCTGAGACCTAGTTTTAGGCTTCAGTTATGTATCATGGTTACGTTATTTTTTTAATTAAATATTTTATTTAAATTAAAATATTGCACTAAGCACTAATAATAAGGTTAGATCAATAGAGTTGTTCTGTTCTAATACCACAAAATGATGGAAGTTTTTCAATCTTTATTAAAAAAGACGATGTAAAACCTAGTAAAATAAAATGTATTATAATTTTTATTAAAACCAAATGTATATTACTAGCAAATTAAATTTATGCATGTGTTTAATACAATTACTGACAAGCCAACAATTTTACTATTCAAGTCGGTTTAAGTTTATGTTTTAAAAATAATTTACATTACATCTAAGTTGACATACAAAGGAACTTTTATTGAAGTTAACTTTTTGGAACATTTTTATATGTTTAACCATAGGTTTCGATAACTGTGCTAGCTGTTAAACGTAAAACTCCAATTAAAGCTTTGTACCGGGCCGATTCAAACAGAGAAAAGTAATTAAATCTCGTTTAATTAAAAGTAAAAATTTACTCAATGAACTAACTGTCTGTAACATACACCTATTGAGAAAGAATTTCAAATTAAAGAAAATCAAATAAAATTGTCAACTCGTTAACAGTTCGTTTCACACCTTGTTTCGAAACACAACTCCCATGAAACAAATGACACAAGTCAACCCAAGCTAAACCAAAACCTATAGCTTACACGTTCACTTTTAATTAGTAATCAACATAAAGAATCAGTCATATTTTATGAGATTTCAATAGGAAAGTTGTTCTTTTTCTTTATCCAATTCATATTTGGGTCTATGCCTTCAGGACCAACAATAACATATCCGACTAATATATAAGTGTGAGCTCTTAAATATAATACCTGATTGCAAAATGAATACCATGTTAATATACGATAAAATTGTATGTTTTGTTTGTTTGTTTTTTGTTCGATTGAATGAATCTTCTTGACCTTATTAAAAATGTTAAGCTATTAAATGGACACTTTTCAAATCACAAATTAGAAGTATTTAATTTTTTACTATGTTGGCTTAATTTGTTCTTTAAGATAAAGTGTTATAATCTGAGGAAGGGCAGGTTCTCTGACTTATCAAATTTTACCTCATTCGCAATGCTATATAAATATGATCAGCCATTGTTTACTTGCAGAACACTAAAGTTATTAACTATGTAACCAAGACCAATAAAACCATAGTTTACACTGCCTCAAACTGATTAACCAAAATTTCGCCTGAGTTGTACTTACATAAAGTGCAAATAGTAACACATAAAACAACGATCTAGGTGTACAATTGCTTTTAGAAGCAAACAGTTTAAATAAACACCATTTAATCCAGCGATTCAAGACAGTGAGTGAATTATTTGTACTATTCAACAATTACTTTTTTTTACATTAAAAACTTTTTATTCCAAACTAACTATTTGACTCTGAAATTTTAAAAATAAATAAAACAAGCAAACAATTGTATTTAGGTCCAATAATTAAATCTAATTGGAAAAAAGTTTAAAAATAATTCATATACATTCTGTTAATATGTTTTGTAATAATCTCCGAAAATAAGTTTTGGTTTTCTTATCATTAACCATAATTACAAATATATCTGGTGGTTTATATAATAATTATCGTTTATTCTCGAAATTATATTTTGCAAATAAGCTCCAGATAGTGATTGTAGGATTGAACCGAGATAAGCTTAACTGAAGCACAAAATGGTAGAAATGAAAAATTGTAACTGATACTTCAAAGAGATTTACAGTGAGTTGTACTGTAAATAAATCCGACATAAGCTTCCGTGAAAGGTGGGCCTGAATCTCGTACAACTTTTCTGTAAAATGAAAATAAAAATGTCAATGCTTTAAGAAAAGAATATTATTAATCCAAATGCGTATAATTTTATTTTATATATCTCACAGAATAAATCTTTAAACATTTTAAGGGTAGTGGTACTATATTACATATTTATATTTAGAGAACAAACCTCTTATGGTCGTTATTTCTTGTAACATGTTAAACTAGCTAAATAAATTAAATCCAAATAAAAAAAAAACATTAAAACAAATTATAAACAAAAATAACAACAATGTAACTCGTTTATTTTCAGCAAGCACTATAAACTGAATAATGTTTCCCATGAAAAAAACCAATAAAATAAATAAACACGTGAAAAACTCAATCTGTATTACACACTGAAACAGTTGTTGATACTCAAAACTAGAACTCACTCTGCCCCTATCTACCTATTAAATTTACCCATCTTTCCTACTTCATCTAAGTATAATCTTAATTAATTTAGATTTTGCAAGTATTACCCCAAGTTCAAATATTATTTTGAAATAACAATTTTTGTGTGCTCAGTTGGAATTTAATAACAAAAAATTGTACAACAATAGAACTCAAAGACAATATATGCAGTAAATAATTTACATAATAATTAAATTACCTTTTTTTTCCTCCAGGTGACTTCTTTTTACTTACGCGTTTCGAAGCGTACGCTCCATCTTCAGAGTTCTATTATCTTTTTCACTCGATTGAGGTCGTTATACATTAAAATAACACATAAAAAACACACGGACACTACATATATATGTTTATAAATTAATACATCGCTTATGATAACGCGACACTTGCGATGCGTATCACATCAATGTCCTAGGACAACTAACGTCTCGTATTTATTGTATGTTTATTTAAGATTACTATCTTGGACCTTAATTGCCGTGTCGTATATCTTGTTGGAAGAGAAGTTTAGTTGGTCGTTCAACAGGTTGTATGAGTTATACTTAAATGATTTATATATCTCAAATTCTTCAACCGCGTCCATATATTTTCCCTTTCTGCATATATGTAGTGGTTCTAAGTTGGTTTCAAAATCTGTATAGGAGTGGTTTTCGTCAATGAGGTGTCTTGCAAAATTTGACTTATTGCTGTTAATATTCTTTTTTGGCAGATGTTCTTTAAACCTTTGGCGAAAAGCTCTTCCCGTTTGGCCTATATAGAACTTATCACATGGGTCACATTTCAGTCTATAAACTCCCGTTTCTAGCTGCAGATGTTTGTCATGTTTAAGACTGAGCAATTTCTTGATATTGTTGTGGGTTCGAAATGCCATAGTAAGATTGAGTTTTTTAAAATTTTTTGATAATATTGCTGGTAGTATATTTCCATATTCACTTGCTATGAAGGACTTCTTATCTTTATGTTCAAGTGGTCGTCTAATTTTCTTTTGTTTTTTACTTAATAATTTATCGATCATGTGACTCGTAAAACCATTGGCCGCGGCTATATATTTGATGGTATTAAGTTCTTCAATAAAGTCATCACTATTTAAAGGTACTGTAACCAATCTGTGTATCATACTATTGTATGCGGCTGTTTTTTGAGATATAGGGTGATGTGAATCAGAATGTATGGTGGGAACAGTGGTTGTGGGTTTCCTATATATATTGTAGCGGAATTTGTCCTTCTCTTTAACAATCGTTATATCCAAAAAGTTTAGCCTATTGCCGACTTCTATTTCACTTGTGAATTGAATATGCTTATTTATGCCATTCATATAATTTTTTAGGTGTTCTATTTGTCTGAATGTGCCATTAAAAATTATAAAGGTATCATATACGTATCTGGTATATGATATAATTTGGCTAGATGATTTATTCATACCAGACAGCAAGTGTTCATTTTCATAGTGATTCAAATAGATATCAGATAAAATACCTGAAAGTGTTGAACCCATGGCTAAGCCTTCCCTCGGGATAAAGTAGTTGTTATCAAAATGAAATAGTTCTGATCTAATATTATCCTCAATAGGTCAATTAATTCTGTGATTTTTAATGGGTTCAGTATGTTTGCTTCAGTGAGGCGTATCTTTAGAATGTCTATTGTTTCTTGAATCGGTATGTTTGTGTATAAGTTTATTATGTCGAATGACACCATTTTATAGTTGGGTTGTAAGGTGACGTTGTTGATCTTGTTTATGAAATCGAAGCTATTTCTAATGTTGTGGTTATTTTCCAATCTTATATTTTTTCCTATAATAGAGGCTAGTGTTTTGGCAATTTTGTATCCAGCTGTTGTAAAATTGATCAGGGGTCTAATAGGTCTATCAGTTTTGTGAATTTTTGGTAGTCCAGTGAGAAGTAGGGCTTGAGCGTTTATCGGCTTAAGTAAAAATCGTGTTCTTTGACTTAGCAAATTCGTAGATCGATTTATCTGGTTATTTATAGATTTTAAAAATTTCGTTGTCGGGTCTGCTGAAATTTGTTCAATTTTGTTATTTTGTATAAACGCATTTACCTTCTCTTTGTATTTATCTATATCCATTATTACCACTGTGTTCCCCTTATCGGCTTTGGTGACAAAAGCGTTATTATCAGATAGTTTGGTTTTTATTGTATTTACAAGTTTCCGTTCAGACAAGTATCTATTGTTGAGAATGTAGGGAATGTTGTTATGATTCATTTTATTCAAGCGTGTCTTGAGTTCGTCATTAATTAAAATTCTAGTCTCGTTGTGTAATTTATGATCTGGTATTGATTTTATTGCTGCTTCAACACTTATAATCTCGTTAACCATATGGTTTTTATTTGAATGTGGTAGATTGTACTTTAGACCCTTTTCAAGGATATTCATTTCGTCTTTACTAAATGAAACTGTGGTTAAGTTATTGACTCGTTCATAAAACTTATGATTACATTGGATGATGTCCGATGTATAATATTTATTTTTGAGGTATTGTAACTTTTTATTGTGTTTGTTTATGTTATTTCGTAAGACGAATTTAATGTAATTATTGACATAGTACATAATCTTATCTATTATTGCTGGATGTATTGTGTTGAGAATAACTAAATGAGACCTGTAGAGTTCCTTATTTAATTTAATTTTTTTGCCATACAGATATTTTATTTCTTCTTTGACCCACATTATTTCGGCGCGTTCTTTGGTTTTAATTGCGGCTCTAGAATTGTTTTTTTTATTTTTATGAGAGCATAAGTTGGTATCATGTTATTTTTGATACAGGCCTTATTAAACTTTATATTCATGTTTGTCTTCATTAATTTTATTTTAATGTTTTGATATTTGTATACTAGAGATGCTTGGCTAGCTTCTAATTTAAGAATCATTTTGATAGTATCCAAGTCACTTACTTATATAATAATTAAATTACATTTGGTTTCCGCCAGGTGACTTCTTTTTATATACACTTACGCGTTTCGAAGCGTACGCTCAATCTTCAGAGTTCTATTATCTTTTTCACTTTTATGTGGTATTTTAATGTATAACGACCTCAATCGAGTGAAAAAATAATAGAACTCTGAAGATGGAGCGTACGCTTCGAAACGCGTAAATGTATATAAAAAGAAGTCACCTGGCGGAAACCAAAGGTAATTTAATTATTATATAAGTAAGTGACTTGGATACTATCAACATGATTCTTAAATAATTTACAATTAATGTCTTTCTTGATGTAATTGCCGTAAATAACTATTCCCATATGGTTATAAACTATTCAAGGCATTAAAATTTGCATTCTATTTTCTTAGTTAATAATTCCTATGATTTCCCGTTATTGGTAAGCAAATTAGATTAATGGTATGTAGAATATTACAATTATAAGACACATAATAATTGACAATATACACTAAACGCGATATCTGAGATGTGCAACATTAAGCAAATTGCCAGTCTACGAGTTACCAAGAGAGCCATTCGGTTAGAAGTGGTGCTATATCCTTTAAAGGAAGTATCCAAAGTTTAACACGATACATACTAGTGTTGTATATATCTAAAAAATAACGATAACTTCGCGTGTAATATATAAATAAGTAAAAACTTTTGTCAGTTATTATCAAAACACTTGCATAACATATGTGCAGCATATACTTTCTACAAGTTAAATATTTACTAAGATGGTTCTTACGTTGCACACAGGGTGTTTAGTTTCGTATGACGTAATATAAATAGGAAACCTAATATGACGTTGAAAAATAAAAATTCTATAATGAAAACAGTATATCTTATGAATATTTTATAAACTAAACGATTTACTATTTATATAAAATCAAAGCGTTATCACTCAAAAGAATAATTTATTATTACCGACCAGAGAAACATTTAGTTCTTTAAAATTATGTTCAAACAACAATTTTTATTGCAGTTCGCAATTTTATTTTTGTTAGTCGTATCAATTAAATTAATTCAATAGTATCTTCTCTGAAGCAGCCCATTTATACCATCAAGCAATATGTTATGTTAATAGCCCATAATGAATCTATGCTGAAATCAACACTTTGGTTTTAGACACTTTATTTTCATATAATAGAAGGATAATAGTTTAGTACATTTGTCATTAGGTTTTGAAAAGAACAAAATTTGAAGAAACTTAAATCATCAAATGACAGAATACACATATTTTTCCACAAAACTATTTTGATACTTTGATAGAAACAAGGCGAAGTTTCTATGAATAAGTCACCATCTTCAGTTGTTACATATATACACATCTTTGTGATACATAAGAAAATTGTTGGTTTACATTTCATTAATATATAACTTACCAAAGAAAAAATTGTGGCAGCAAAAATATATTATATATTGACTAATTTATATGTATTAGATATGTAGTAATATATTTTTTATACTTTTTTAAGTAATTTAATTACTATACTAGCATTTTCAAACCTCGAATAGCTTATTTGTGATTTATTAAGGGTAAATGCTTATTACGTTTTTATTCTGTTAAATTTTTATTATATTTAAAATTATCAAACATTATTTTATATAATTATTTGAACATGTTATGTAAATTTTGTTGAATATCCTAATTTAAAATAATGAGTAATTACTGACTATTCTATCTTAGACGGTAAATATTTCAAAATATTCAGTAGCATTCCTAAAGAATAAATAGAATTACTTAGTTATTAAATTGTGTCACCTAAACAAACAGAAAATGTTATATATAATTATTTGAAATATTGCAAGCTAAAACAAATATAATAAATGTTTAACTCTGCTGTTATTTGAAGGAGGAAGAACAAGTAGGCAACATTTGAACACCAAGGTTAAGAAATCATTAATGAAAATAACAAGTTTTGAAAATATTTCTGAAATATACAATTAGCTTGTGCTCAATTGTTATTTAAACAGCGGGGTCTCAATGGAATAATTTAAAAGTCTTGTTGTTAAACATCATTAATTCCTGTAAAACTGAATGCGTTTCTATTACATTTGAAATCTTATTTAACTAATGTTATAATAACTTTTTATTTTGCCCATCGTTATGCAAACGTTGTGCTGATTTGTTTTATTTTTCTCTAATTTTGTAGGAGTAAACTTTACTCACTTTACACTAATTATGAATTTTTTGCTTTGGTTTGATGGCTAAATATAAAATTATTAATAAACTTTGTTCTATTAAATTATAACTATGGGGGAGGGGAGGCAACAATTATACTCAAGCCTGTTGTTTTGGAAGCTGCAGAATGACTAACAAAAGTTACAAACATTTCTCTCTGTCATTTCAGACAGGTGATGAGAGCACTGAAATTATATTTTATGCCAAGGTACGTAAAAATCTAAGCAAATTTTTTGAACTTTCGAATCAATATTGGAATAGGGTTAGTTGTAGGTTAATTGAAAACACGCATTCTTACATCCACATCTACAAACAATTACATTCACTTTTCCAAATATTTAAATATAAAATATATATACAAACAACGTCCTGTATAAGTAAAAAATTATTAATGGTTGAAATTGAAAAGTAATTATAGTATTATAGCCTTTACTATATAACTATACAATATTATTACATATAATTGACTTGTATATGTACTTAAATCTTTATACTGTATAACTATAATATTCTTGATAAAACCCTAAATTTCACTTATATTTGATCATAGTAAAATCACATTGACTCGTACTATTTAACTTATAATTGTGAATTTTTTGGGAATGGGCGAATTTTTTTTACGTAGAAAGAATATTATATTTATCCAGTTAACTCTTTAAACATATCCCTGGTTTATCAGTAAATCCTAAATCATCAAATTGACCGAAAAAAAGGTAAATGGTTTTCGAATCCTCTGTTTTATTACGTAGGAATGTGATACATTTTAAATGTCTTTCTATTTTTATCCTTGGCATTCATGGAAAAATAGTGATTATTAATAGGGTACTTTATTAGTCTCTACACCAATATACTATCTAAATCCATATGTACATACATTCAGCAAATAACAATAACAAATGCAAAATATATTATTAAAATTTTTGTAAAACTTACAATACAACCATTGTAAATAAATTTAGGTTTTAAAAGCCATTTACAGTAATGTACAATTAACCCTAACAAGGAACTTAATACCGTATTCAGTGTTTACAATTTACTAGATGATTCATGGTCGTGTGTAAATTTCATTGTTTAAAGATTGTATAACAGCTGTTTTAATCAATATATTATGTGGAAGTAGAAATTTGTGGCAGCTTCATTTCGTCTAATCTAAGTCATGGAATAATGAGTGAGTGTATCGTATTGGTTCTGTTGGCCGCTCACCATTGCAAAATAGATTCAGGAAAAAAGGTATAGTTATGCTTGGGGAAGTTTTAGTTAAAAACTAAATGGAAGTGAGAAGTGGTTTAGTTTTTGTGAAAAAACTATTACATATTCAACGACTCATTTAAATAGGAAGTGGTTATGGTGCGGCAATGGCAATTGAGCTTTCAATATTTTGAGAGGCTTTGTAGTGATAGTTTCCGTGCCTCTTCAATACTTTTTGAAATCATAATGAATACCTAATCCACTTTTTTTTTGTCTTGTAAAAGAAAACAAGATGACTTAACATGACAACTCTTTCCTTTTAATTATCTAACAACCACATAATTATATAAGTTATTAGTTATTCATGAAGTAGAAAGTTACAAGAGGTTACCTGATAAGAAACATTTAAGTGATTTGTTACAAATAGTAGTGTTCTAATAAAGGAGCAGCACAAAGATTAAATCAACCTTTAAAGAAATATACGAGATATTAATTCTATATATTGATATTCTTTAAAAAAAATAATACAATATGGTAATAATATTTCATTAAGCTATTAATAAATAAGTTCGTGACTGTTATAAGAGATAGTTTATGATAGTGTCTGTTCGTGTTTTAGTGCGTTTGTGTAATTGATCTCATGTAGGCTATTTACCTTCAACACCATCCCTTTTCCAATCTTGTTTATAATAAGTTCAAAAGTTTAGGCGCAGTTTTATATAACTTGACATGCAACATAATTTCAAAGCTCTCATCACCTGTCTGAAATGTCAGAGATAAATGTTAGTAACTTTTGTTAGTCATCCAGCAGCTTACAAATCAACCGGAGAGTAAAAAAAAAAAGTTACCGCCCCTTGAGAGGTAGAGAACTTTACGACGCAAACTTCATGAATATGACAAACAAACAATGAAAGAAACTTGGCTATAACTGTCAAATCAGAGCTAAACATAAATAATTAGTGAGAAATAAAGAACTATAATAAATTTTACTGTCACATCACTCTGTGACCGAAAAAATCAGTGACCTCAGCTTTTATATTATATGCGTAATTTTTATTTACAGAAGTAAAAGTTAAATAAGATGATATGAGAATCTAGCATCTAGATAATAAGCGTCTAGATATATAGTAACTTAATAGTATTAAACTAAAATGTCTCTTATGAATCTGCAGATATGTTTATTTAATTGGGCTGCAAATTATTTTGGTTATTAAAAATAATTTCTCATCCTTTTTTATTATTTTTTTTTTTGTTTCATTTATATGTATTTGTTTTTATCATAAGAGTGTAATATGTTATCAACTATGTCAAACTACTTCAAATTAAATAGATTCAAAAGAGAGATTTTTTTTCATCAATTGAATAATGTC
This sequence comes from Aphrophora alni, assembly GCA_963513935.1. Lineage (NCBI taxonomy): Eukaryota > Metazoa > Arthropoda > Insecta > Hemiptera > Aphrophoridae > Aphrophora > Aphrophora alni. The sequence continues at coordinate 39,965,362 of OY740768.1, forward strand.
TTCAAACACTGTGTTTCACTTCGCTCACAAAATCTCGAGTAGTTTATACATCAATCATTTTCGGTTAAGCAAGGTGAAAAACAGTTAATTAATTCCCACAGTTTTGGTAGAAGATATTATAGACAATCTAATAAAGAAAATTATTAAATAAACACTGAATTTACTTCTGCGTTTATATAAAATTCAAACTAACTTGAAGGAATATCTCACAAATAATACGTTTATTAATTCAAACTAGTTTCAGCAACAACGTCGCAGTCTTCAATGTTGTGTGAACTACGATAATCAAACTATAACTTTGCATAGTTTGTGTAAGTTATAATTATTTGATTATTATAACACGTGCATGTCGTATGATGCGAAATTGACATTGAATCGAGTATGAGTTAATGAATGTTTCATGAATTAAATATATTCCGAAAATTGTATTAAATCAATTGTTTTTACTTTGTTAAGCACAAACACAATTATTATTTAATTTGAATCATCTCAAGACTTTTATCACAATATACCACCATAAAATATAAAAATAGGTATTTAAAGAATGCTAATAGAACAAACAAATTGGTATTTATAACAATATTGTGAAACAGAAACTAATAATAATATTGTTATAATATTGGAATAAAAATATTAATTTGTACAATTTGTTACTATATCTAGTAATATATAATTCCTTCCTAAACAATTTTCTTTAAGTGGATTTAACATTCACCAAATAGAAGAAAACATAACAACTCTCCGATATGTGTTCCAAGGATTTTTATAAATGTCTTAAATGAAGAAGCTGATGGTTTAGGAATAAGATGTGTTGTTTCTAACAAAATGATTGTTGTGGAAAACTGTGTATTTTCTAGCATTTAGTGCGTGATCCACAATTGTTGGTCATTTCAAGTTTTATATATTATATTTGCAAGGTTTTATTAAGATATCCCCCCCCCCTATCGTCAGTAATAGACTACATTATTGTTTTTAATGATCGTCAAACCATTATACACACAAAATTTATTTATAAATATTTACCATATAACTTTCGCATTTTATGAGTTTTGAAATTGGTTTTTAACGACAAAAGTTTCTAAATACATAACACTTCCTATGAAACTAAACACCGTGCGTGAAGGCAAGGGATATATATTAATAAATATTTAACGGTTAAAGTGATAGAACAAAATGTTACACAACACTAGTTACTTGTAATATATAAGTGTTTCGATAATAACTGACAACAGTTATTCTTTATTTATATTATACGTGAATTTTATGGTTTTTTTTTATAGCTATATACTATACAATACATGCATTTAACTTTAAATGTAGTATTTACCTTAAATTTTTTGAAGAACAGCTCCCTAGAGAGATTGTATACTGTCAATTAACTTGAAGTTTCACCTCTCAGACACGACGCTTTATTTTTGTTGTCGGATAGAGGATTTTTTTATTTTTTTCCAAATTATAAAAATCTAGTTACTGTGCAAATAACTGTAAACAGAGCATTTATAAAATAAAATAAAGTCGGGGTCAAACTTTTTTTAGTATTGAATTATGATCTTATTTTTCTTTATGTAATAAATTGAAAACAAATAAAATTCGCTCAATATCAAATGTCAGCCTCTGACGTCAGTTGTTTATTTTACTTTGTGCTAGATTTTAATCACTAGATTCACTCGTTTTTAACTAAAGCTTATCTTAATTTGATGAATCGTTCTCACGTTGTAATAAAGTTAAGTCGAATTTTAAAGTTTGGCTTTATAGATTTTGAAAGTTTAAATAGATTATCAATCGCGTGATAAGAACAAACACCATTAATATCGTTTCACAGTCAGATCTAGAGACTACAATAAAATAGTTTTTTTATTTGTTTAGATTGTAAATGAGCATGACAACCGTGCTAGAGAAAAACAATGATATACAATCGTATAATCACATACTTATTACCTATGTTAAGACAAATTATTATCACCAGGAACTTGACGGAAATTAAATTTATATATTTATATTTTTAAACCAAACAATTGTCATGTTTGATATTCTTAAGATTTTTGAGTTCATGTATATAATATTTTTAAAAAAACTTTTATTTAAAACTAAATTGATTTGCTAGGGTGTTTCTAGGAAAATAATCTTTTTGAAGTATACAGAGAGATTAACAATTTCAGAGTAATATTTTGGAAACTGATTCTAGGGGTAAAAAAAAAGAATCATGTAAACATATGTCTGAAATGCTGAGTTTTCGAGTTACACCTAACGCACCTAATTTAAACACTGTGACATAAAGCCATTCTATTACAGGTAATATCTTAGGATCCCAATTAGGGAAAGGATTTAAAGAGGCCAGGGCGGGCAACCATGTCTAATCACATTTTATAAATTTGTGGAACAGCAAATTATGTATTCTTTTTTTTATCCCATGAACTATAAATAATATCTTTATGTAAAATGTGGTAAAACATTTTCTAACTTACCACATTTTTGAAGCTAGAAATAAATAAAGTAAAACACTATTATTGAATTGTTTGCATAAAAGATAAAAATACAGGACTTGGTAAGATTTCCCCATAAGGACTGTTATGTACATTTTGATTAATTAACAATAACTTAGAATCATCAAATAAATCAAAAATTAATTTATTTTTTAAATCTAGTTTTTGATTTATATATTGTTGTGCCTAAAGTTATATAGCTCTGTAAAGTATTTGATCACTTTTGTAATGCAGACATTTTTCATAACCTGTAGGAATATATACTATTCTTTTGTTATTCCCAAAATTCTTATAACTGTAAAATAATTATAAACGATTAAGCTAGTGATTGAATGAGTGTTATAGATTTGTGTATGTTTTTTAACTTACCATTACATGATTGTTCTGTAAGAGCTAACGTCATTATTCTAACTGCAGTGGTTGACTTAGGCCTACTTCTTCCACACTCTGTATTTCCTTCTTTCTAAAGGGAAGCGAAGCCAAAGAATCTTTAGAGCAAAGAGTTTCTCTCTAAGGACTAATATACAACGACCTACGACACATCAGGTTAACTTTCATCATTTACGAATGTCCTTATGGGGCGAGTACCACATCCTAGTTTCATCCTGTATATCTTTCCCAGATGAGATGTCTATTTTTTTTAAAATATCCTATTCAACTTCAATTATTCGAATAGGAATAGCTTATGTCCTCAATTTTCAACACATTCAGCTTTCTATTCAGCCAGCTGTATAAAAGTGATTAATAATGGGAAAAAGTCACGTTATTTTATTCAACTGGAGACCTTTGAGTACCAAATAATGATAGAATTTAAAAACCACGTTATTCTAATTCTGTCCGGAAAAAGAATAGCAGAAAGTTTCTACCTCAGTTACTTGAAGATAAATAATGTTACTGAAAGTAGTGAAATTAAGAACAGACCTTATCATTAAGAACATACCTTTTCTTCCAACTGTTTCATGATAAAGGCAATATATATCCTAACTAGCAGATAAGATATTAATATTAAATAATAGACAGATAAATCCTTTTTTATAATATATTTAGCTAATGGGAATAGTTAAGGAAAATGGAAAATGTCTTTGAAATATTTATCTTAATCTTAGTCCTACGAGTTACGGTATGGCTTCAATTCAATCTTGGAGCTGATGTCATGGTCAATTATTCCCTAGCCGTATCATATAATCAGTTTCGGAAATATTGCACTGCAATTTTGAATCGCCCTGTATATATTTAGTCTTGGCCATCAATAAACAATGTTAGCTGTTAAACGTAATAATGCAAGGCAAGCTTTGTAAAGATGACGCTATCAAAGAAAGTAATTAAATCCGTTTTAATTAAAAGTAACAATGTATTCGATGAAGTGTCTGTAACTTACACCAATCGAGAAAGAAGTGTAGAATAAAAAGTATCTAGTAAGAGTTTCAACTCGTTTACAGTTCGGGTCGCACCTTCTTCCGAAACAAGACTCCCTTAAAATAAACGACATTATTAAAACCAAAGTCTCATGCCTACATGCTCGCTTTTAATGACCAAATGACTTATAGATTAACGTCGCAGGATTTTATGAGATTTTCAGAGCAAAATGTGTCGTTAACGATTATTTGTTCTTTTTCCATTGTTTATGGAATCTATACTTGGCTATATCCAATCATGTCCGACAAGGTTCACTTGGCTTAAAAAGATAAGCTCTTAACTTAAACACTTGTATAGAAGCAAAACACCTCGTTAAAGTCAATTTAAAGTTGTACAATTACCTTTGTGTTGAAAATGATAACAATACAATAGGTGCTTGACAAATAAATGACACATTTGTTTATATTCATTAATTTGGTTTTTTATTGTCTAAGAATGACCTTATTCCAATACTATAATTATTAACAACAGTTTTCCCTCCCCCTCTCCCTCTATTGTTTAAAAGACGAAAAACTTCTCGGTCATCACTGCCTTATATAAAAAAAATAAAGTAAAGGACTTAAAATAGAGAACTCTGGTCCTCGAATAATCTAATAGTGTCAACTCTCAACTTTGTGTACATGTGAAAAGAAAGTCAGACACAACTGTTTACATTTACTAAAATTAATAGTTATTTTACCTTGTTTTTTTTTAAAGGCGGATAGCCTGTATTCTCTGTCATCATTACGTAATATAAATAGGAAGACATGAACTCCAAATAAACAGCTCTAGTCTTCGAATATTCAAGCGGCGTCAGGTTAGACAAGAAAAAGAGATAGGAAGGATAACGATTAGGCTCTCACTCAAGACTGAATGAGCAAAAGTGTTGATCCAACTAGAGTCCCTCAAAATCCTATTCTTGATCAATTTAAGGCAACAATCACTTAACAAGTTTTATATTACTTCAATTTTACTGCGTTGACATATTTTGTAATTTAGTATAAAGTGAGTCTAAATCACTTTATGTTTGGTCACTCTAAATGATTGGTCTTACATCATGTTATTAAGACCAATAAACCAATAATTTACACTTTCATAAACTGATAAACCAATATTTCATCCGAGCTGTACTAACATAAAGTGTAAATAGTAGTATAACTCTTGGAACAATGATTTTGATTTGGAATTGTTGCTAAGTGCAAACAGTAAATAAACCTCATTTTTACCAGAACTTCCAGACTCTAAGTCAACTGCTCTTTAATTATAACCCAATTTATGTTTGTGTTATGAATTCTAATTGAACTGTATTAATCACCTGTAATTCTGCAGTTTCAAATCAATAGAAATTGTCTTGAGTATGAGAATAATATATACAAATTGTGTAAAAAGCAATATTTAAATAATATAAAATAATAAAAACAAAGTGTCGTCATACACATTCACCTAATTTAAATGTACGATAAATAAATGCTTATCAAATATTATATACGAAGCTGAAAATTGATTTAACTTCAAAAAACATATCCAGTTTAAACAAGAGTAGTACCAGTTGTTGTGAATTTGATATTAATAATCCCAAAATTTCTTAAACATTCTTTAAAAATATCTTTAAATGTAATAACTATCCCTAAAAGTAAATTATTAACCATTATGTGTGTATATATATATAAACTCAATTAATTAAAACATATTTTCTTTCCAATAAACGTTATCGGGAAAATAAACTGTAGATGAAGATGGTTTCGAAAAATATATGAATTTTTTTGAAATTTTTAAACTGTAATTTCTCGTAAACCCTTTGAGATTTCAAATTGATTTTTTTAGCGTTTAATCTCGACTCATATATGGATCTTTTTATGTGCATATCATTGGTATTGTTAAATGTTTAAAAATTTCATAAAAATGAGAGAAAGGATTGATCCAAGAAGAATTTAACTGGTGCTCAAAATAGAGAAATAGAAAATTGTAAGTAATACTTCAAAGAGACTTTCAGTGAATTGTACTTTAAATAATTAAATAAGATATTTTTGTTTCTGTGAAAGAGGGGACTGAGGCAATTTTAATTTTATATTACTTTGTTTGCAAAAAAGCATATGCAATATAAAAAGAAATAAATATGATATTGTCACATGAAAATGGTGTTCTTTCTACAGTTTACTATATTATTAAATCTGTAATGAGTTTAGAGCTAAAATTTCAATTTTATATTTTAGGTTTAGAGGCGACATCATTTAAATTAAATATTTTCTATTAAATATTAGAGCAGAATAGCTTGGAAATTATAAAAAGTACTAAAATAAAATAAATAATTAAAAAACAAAACTACGAACAATGTCAATCATTGTCTTTCAAAATATTTTAATAAGTGTAAAATAATAACTTATTTATTATTAAACAAACACTTGAAATAAAATAAAGAAATCAACCGCCAACTCAAAACAGAAATCACTTCACTCGTATCTAGTTATTACTTTCGACCCCCACCCCCCTTTAATTCATTGTAAGGAGAAATTAACGATGGGTGATTATTAACGATTTTTAATTAATACCTGTATTTAATGGCTCTTAAAAAAATTAATTTCATTCTAACCAAAAAATGGCAGTCAGATAAAATTTAAAACAAGTCAATATTACATTTGATATGCTACCATTATGGATAGAAAACAGATATTTTTTTTTTGTTATTAATCTGGTTTTCTTCGCAAATTACATAAATTAACACTTTTCTCCTTCCAAATGAAAATTCTGAGTAACTCTTTCTTTTCTCGGAAAACAATTGACTAAATATGGATGTTAGATTTTCCAATTCATATTTAGTATTAATTTTCCAAACTCTTTAACGTTTAAAACAACAATTGTATATAACAATAGGTAAAACAACGTATAAAATCAATAAATAATTCCTCATTTTACATAATTTTTTTCAATACAACTTAATCAATTTTTTTTTAATGTATTGGTATGTAAACGTTTAGTAAAAGTTTGCCAATGATTAAGATTACTAGAAAAGCTATACACTAAAATATTTTGTATCTAAAACATCCATAAAATATTCAAAAGTCATTCAATTTTTAATGAATATAATATATATGCACTATAAGTAAGTTTATAGAATGATAATAATTAACTTTTATTATATAAAGCAAATTATTTATAGACAACTAAATAACCGAATAATACATCTTTTCACCATACGTATATATAATACATCTAATATGTAGATAATATACTGTATGTGAATATCAGAGGTTCCCAATTTGCCCCTATATATAATGGTATCTAATAGAGAATATAAAAGAAAAACTAATTTAAATTCTTTTATTTCAATCAAGCCCCCGTTAATCCTCGTAGTATGAAGTGAATTTATTATTATTGAAGATTATGGTCTAGAATATATCTTGTAATACCTCAATGGATAGTTCATTTACACATAAATGAGTACTGCAAGCACATGTATTTGGTTATATTCAAAAATGTAGTAGGTCTTATAAATATAAAATCGACTATCGGTTTTGGAGTAACCTAAATTTTACATTATATTTCGCCATTTCTAACGAGACAAACTTTTTAAAAACAGTTTATAGGTTTTTTAATTCTTTAAATGTGTTTTTCAATCACATACTACACAATATATATTCGTAAAATTTCATTTCCACCCCCTCTGGATTTCCAAAAAAAAAAAATCAATATAGACAAAGAATATGCAACTGTTGGATTCCAAATTTTGAATATTAAAAGTTAACAAATCCTAGAGTGATAATGATTGATTTCAAATTAGTTCCCCATTTTCTAATCAAACCTATGACAAGTTTAAAACAATAGAAGTACATAGCAGTAGTTTTATTTCTTATTGGCTCTCATTTAAACAGGGGAAAAAATGGTAGGTTTATGAGTGTAATTATGTATTAAACAAAGATGATGATAACTCAAATATTCAAGTTTCACCGAAGTTCAATATTGATTGGTAGGACAGAAATGCGAGAATTGTCAAAAATAAGCTTCAAAGGTTATTCCTACAAAGGTTCCCTAATGTTTATTTCTCGGTCATTCAAAATCTAGATTGGGACAGGAATTAGGAGAATATTACTATTAAATAGCCTATTAAATTATTAACATTTTTTTCAATCTCTGTGAAAAGTATTTTAGGGTGAATTTGCGAATTTTATTGACAAGTGCATTGATGGAAGTTGCAATAGCAATAGAAAAATTCTGTAATTTAACAACGTTCTTCAAGGGTTTTAGTTCAGTAGACATAAGAGATGACATCCTTTCCTCCCCTTGAGAAAAAGTGATAGAAGGGTGGCACGAAAGACCAATGTATTTAGACAATAAGTTTATGAAAAAGTTACTAATTTTAGACTAGGTTTCTTTGCTATTATTCCTTCCTTCGCATTGTCAACAGATGGTATGTTTTATTTTCTTTAAATTACAAATAAATAAATAAATATATATATATATATATATATATATATATATATATATATATATATATGTGTGTGTGTGTGTGTGTGTGTGTGTGCGCGCGCGCGCGCGTGTGTGTGTACAAAACGAGCATTGCTCCGAAACATCTCTCTGTCTTTAAGTAAACTAGAATTAATTATTAGAATACATCATTGATATATTTTAAAAATAAATTAATAGGTTCTCGATAATTATGTTTAACTAATAATTCATAAATATGTACATACTGTCAATGAGTTAAAATAACAAAATAATGAATATGTTGTATATTGGTGTATTTCATTATTTATACCGTGTATTTCCAAAGCAAATAAACATGGTATTTATTAATTTGTTTTAAACTTTATCAAGGGACTTAATAACATTGTTAGCCTTTCCATTTTAGTGAATGATCCAGGGTTGAAAGTTTCATTGTTGTACGGGATCTTTAAAAGTGACTCAATCCACAATTCATGTAAGTAGTAATTTGCGGTAGCCTTATTACATCTAATTTAAGTCGTGCAAAATAGATTGAGCGATCGTGTCAGAATCTTTCGAGGCCACTCTCTAATTCAAATGGTCCCCGTAGAAAGGAAGTCATAGTTATGGTTGATTGAGCTTTAGGTAAAAACTAAATTATATTACAAAAGTGATTTTGTTTTTACCTATTTCCTATTTAACTCACCATTTAAATGGGATGTGGTTACGGTGAGGCAATGGTAAGTCCAGAATTGAATAGTTAGAGGGGGTGTTGTAAATATAGTTTCCTTACTCTTTGTGTTCGTTATGTAAACCAAATTCATTTTTGTTTTATCATGTGAAGGAAAACAAGATGGCTCAAATTTTGAACTTTACAATTGTTTGCTTACTTGTGTAATTGGTAAGTTACGTTTAACTATCTCTATAGTTGGAACTACAAATACCAGTGTGTGTCCGTTTATCTTTATATATAATGCAATTTATTTTTAGAATTAGGCAAATTTATAACAAAACACGTCTTATGTTAGATATTATGGTTTTTTTTTGTCGTTCAAATATACTATACATAACGATGATTTGTACCTTACAACTTTAATAAATTTAATTTCTGTTCATAAAATTATATTTTAAATTCAGATTTGTAACCATCTGTGTTTTCATTGGTATTAGAGAAATGTATTGTCTTTGACATAAATAAAAACTAAACTTTAACTGTATATACTCTGACCGTGTAAAGAATAATATCGGTATGTACTTTATTTTGTGAAGAGTAAACTATTTTGTTTTAATAATAATTTAGGTAAAATATATTAAAGTATAATTTTAAATAGACTTAATTCGTTTCAAAAGGTACCTTAATACAATTTCTATCCCTAAATTATGTTTAAAATGGACAAATATTTTGTGACTAAACGGAATTCCACTATATGTACTTGTATTAATATCTTTCATGTTGCGAAAAATTCAATGTTATATTTTCGACAGTTTTTGAAGTTTTGATAAACTTGGAATATGTTTAGATCACTTTCGAAGTTGATATTTTCTCTGTCGATAAATGGGATTTGTGTGAATTACTTTCACAAAAGTGTGTGGACTGATTAACTCAAAAGTTTAATACACGGTCTCTCGTCACTAATCCATGAGATTTTTTAGGAGTAGCGGTGGAAAAAAAGAATTTTCAAAGAAATCGTCACCTATTTTTTTTCTATAATATGGATATAACTTGCTGAAAATAACTGCACGCGTCACACAGTACGTTTAGATGTTTTTTTTGCAAAATAACTAAAAAGGGGGTACAAGATGGGACCTTCATAGATATTTGTAGTACATGATATGTATATTATGTGTGTCATAGGAGTTAATGCTGCACTGTGATCATTATTAAACGTTATCTATAATATTCATGATTCGCATTATAATCTTGTATTTTGTAATAATGTTATGTTTTACATTATTACGTATGCAAGGACCCTTTCTATTAATATAGTACATGGTTTTTGTGTTTGATAACATTCTTGCTAATAATATTTTAATTATAACAGATATATTGTCCAATGTTCAATTACAAACGTATATTGTTGGTCCGTTTTCAAATCGTTTTAACCAAATGATTTATGTCTTCTGTTCTATTCTTTAAAATATAACAGAGGAAGGTAAATTCTGTTGTTTTCTCTCTACTAGATCTACTAGATGTAGCCGAATTTTAAAGTACAAACAAATTAATAAAAGAACTCATACGGTAAATGAAGCAATTTTAACAAATAAAATATCCTATAAGTGATTTTTTGGAGGAGTGATAAATAGTAATGTCAATTTTAAAACCATAAATCACAACAATAAAGATAATTTTCTAAATAACCTAATATTTTTAAAAAAATAGTGTCAAGTATCAAAATGTTCGTGGAGAATTGTTCCATTTATTTATAGTAGATGTTGATAAAAATTATTTTCGTTTTACGACCGAATCAAAAATTTTCGTGTATTGAAAAATTTGAGATAAAAGTAAAGAGATGAATAGCATATGCGAACCAATGTCAAGAAACTAGTTGGTCCTCGTAAAATATACAATATAATTAAAATAACACAAGTGTACATGCTTGTATTTTGACCAAAGTAATGTATTCTTAGGTAATTTGAGGGATAAAATTATTATAAAATGTAAGGAACTATTCATGACATAACAAATGATTAAAACATATTATTTTTCAAATTAAAAAATTTAAAAGAAAATAGTTTGTGTGAACTTATTGCAAATGCACATGTTTGAGTGAATACATAAGAGAGTGCGTACATACAAAATAAAATTATTTTTTCAGTCTCGGTCCCAAGACATTCAAAATTGTTGTTTCTATAACTTTATTTAGAATATGATTGCAACGATCTCAGTACCTATCTGAAATGTCAGGCAGAATTATTTGTAATTTCTGCTTTATTTAGAAAATTGTTGAAACGCTCTCAGCACCTGTCTGAAATGTCAGACAGAAATGTTTGTAATTTCTGCTTTATTTAGAAGATGATTGCAACGCTCTCAACAAGTACCTGAAATGTCAGACAGAAATATTTGTAATTTCTTCTTTATTTAGAAGATGATTGCAACGCTCTCAACACTTGTTTGAAATGTCAAACATACTTTTTTGTAATTTCTGCTTTATTTATAAGATGATTGCAATGCTCTCAGCACCTGCCTGAAATGTCAGACAGAAAAAATTGTAATTTCTGCTTTATTTAGAAGATGATTGTAATGCTCTCAGCTTCTGTCAGAAATGTCAGACAGATGTAATTTCTGTGAGTCAGTCTGCAGCTCACAAATAACCTGTGAGTGAAACTGTTGCTGCCCCTTGGGAGTTATAGTTTTATGATGCAAACTTTATGAATATGTCAAACGAAGAAAGAATCTTGGCTATAGTCGTCAAATCAGAGAGAAACGTAAATAATTAGTAAAAAGTGAGGAATGAAAATGACTGCTAAAAAACTCTGTAAACAAAACAAATCAGTTATCACACCTTTTACGTTGCGGTCTTACTTTTGTTAAGCAACTACTAAATTAATTATAATAATTATAATAATATATAGACGCATACATTTAGTAAAAAAGTAAATAATATTCATTTATAATGACGTTTATGTTTTGTATGGGTTAGCACTATTTTTTTTTTTATTTTATTTTTTTTTTTTTATTTATTTTTTTTTTTATTTAACTGGGCTGTGATAACCTCCATCAGAGGCATCACCGGCGTCGACCTAATGGTCTTTTGCCGCCCCAATTTCCTTCCTACACCCAATCAGTAATACCCGTCATCCTTATGAAGGAACAGATACTACCGATAGGGTTGTCTAGGATGGTTTCCATCTCTTTCCCCGGAGGGCCTAGAGAGTACAGCCTGGTTCGTCCTAGCGCCTCACACTCCAAAAGAATGTGTTCTGCAGACTCTTCAGCCAAACCACATTTCCTGCATGTATTAACTGCAGCAATTCCTATCCTGTGTAGGTGTTTTCTGAGGTGACAGTGGCTCGTTAAGAGACCAACCACCCACCTCAAGTTATCCCTTCTAAGAGAGATGAGTTGTTCCGCATGTTTCTTGCTTGGTCCAATTAACCTTTTAGCAAGTCTACTAGTGGTTGAATTCGTCCAGACCCTGTTCATCCCCTCCCGCATCCACGTATCAACCGCTGCCCTGGCATGTCCATAAGAGATTCCGAGCACCGGTTCCGGGCCAACGAAAGGGGATTCAGAGCCTGACCTGGCTAGTTCATCTGCTCTCTCATTACCATCAATACCTGAGTGGCCAGGAACCCAGCCAACAGTGACCGTGTTCATCTGACCAAGCTTTATCAATGATGAGATGCAGTCCCATACCTGCTTCGACTTTACCTTTGTCGTGTTAAGTGCCTTAATGACAGCTTGACTATCTGTGAAAATCAGAATGTTCTTACCCATGTATTTCATTCTTTGATTCTCCTTGATGCATTCAGAGATAGCACCTACTTCTGCTTGGAAAACAGTAGCATGCTTACCTAGGCTCAGTACGATGGACCTCTCTGGGTTAAACCCATTAATGCCACCGCCTGTACCCATCTCTGTTTTCGAGCCATCTGTGAACCAGACTATATCTTGCTCGTTGTATAACTTCCTTCCAGACTCCCATTCTTCCCTAGAGAAGATCTTCGTCTTAAAAGGCTTGTCTAATGAAACCTTAGGTATCATGTGATCAGAGGGCATGTCTAAAACTTCCCTGTTGACCACTTGATTTATCCTGCAATGCCCAATTGCAGGCCACCTCTTCCTCCAGCACCCCGTTTGCTGTAGTCTATATGCACTCATCCTGGCCTGTCCCTGAATATATACCCCTAGGGGAGGGAGATCCAGAAGTGCATTCAAGGTAACGGTTGGTGTAGACCCCATGGGCCCCGTGATAGCCAAACAGGCCACCCTTTGGAGACCATCCATTCTACTTCCAACCCCACCTTGTAGCGTCTTAGTCCACCAAACCACCGCAGCATAGGAGATTAGTGGTCTAATAATCATGGTGTAAATCCACATAACCACCTTGGGTTGCAGACCCCATTGTTTACCAACAGCCCTCTTACATGCAAACATAAGACACTTGGCTCTGGTTACTACCCGTTCTATCTGTGGGTTCCAGGTGAGCCTTTTATCTAACACAGTACCTAGGTACTTCACCTGGTTCTCCAACGCTACCTCCTGCCCAAAGAGCTTAGGTAGCGACCTCACACCCAGATTCCTTTTTCTTGTGAAGGGAATGAGAGTAGTTTTTACAGGATTCACAGATAACTGTTCCTCCTGTTACCACCTTTCCACCTGGTTAAAGGCAGCCTGCATAAGGTCACAAACAACACTCATGTCTCTACCTCTAACCACTATGGCCACATCATCAGCGTATCCCTGTGAGTAGAATCCTTGTTCGTTTAAACGCCTAAGGATCTTATCCACTACCAGGTTCCATAACAGGGGGGATAAGACTCCGCCCTGAGCACATCCACGTCTAGCTCTGATCGTGATGATTTCATCATACAGAGTAGCCTGGATTGACCTGTTGTTCAGCATGGCAGAGACCCATCCTACAACAGTCTTGTTCACTTCACAATCCTCCAAAGCACTAATCATTGATTGTATTGAAGTGTTGCTGAAGGCTCCCTCTATGTCCAGAAACGCCCCCAGAGCTATTTCCTTTGCTTCCAGACTTTCCTCTATTCTACTTACTATATGATGTAGAGCAGCCTCAGTGGACCTGCCTGGTCTATAAGCAAATTGATTATCGTGCAAGCCTGAACTCCTAAACACGCTATCTCTGATGTTAACATCCAGAATTCTCTCCATAGCCTTTAGCAGGAAAGAGTTTAGGCATATTGGTCTGTAGGCCTTGGCCTGAGCATATCCCGCTCTTCCAGGCTTTGGAGCGAAGACAACCCTCGCCACAGACCAATTCCTTGGAAAATGGTGCAGCGCCAAGCTCGCCCGAAAAGCCCCCGTGATAACCGGCCTGAGCACCTCCAAACCCTCCTTGAGGAGTAAGGGAGTGATCCCGTCCGGCCCCGGGGCCCTGTGCGTCTCGAACGATCTAATGGCCCAGTCCACCTTATCCTCATTAATGAGTCTCCTCGAGCAGTTCCAGTCCGCTCTACGCGGACTTGCCCTAGTGTACAGGGAGGGATCACTTCCTCCCTCTATCTCGCAATCCGGGAAGTGACATCTCAGGAGTACTTCCAGAGTCTCCCTTCCGGACTGCGTATACGAGCCATCTGGTTTTTCCAGAGAGCCCACCATATTGGTATGTTCAGCCCTCAGGATCTTCTGGAGTCTAGCCGTTTCAGAGCACTCTTCCACTCTTTCACAGTACTTTCTCCAGGAATCCCGCTTGGCTTTCCGAATTGCTGAGTTATACTCAGTAAGTTTTTTGTGATAGGGTTCCCAGCAACCTTGATGTTTAGAGGCCTTGAACAGAGTTCTAACCTCCCTCTTCATTTTTGCTAGGTCCTTGTTCCACCACCTAACCGTGTCGTGTTTTTTCCTTTGTGAGAGGGGGCAGTTGGCCTGAAAAGCACCCTGCAACGCAGCCTGCAGCTGCACCGATACTTCTTCCAACTCCTCTATCCCCCTCACTTCAGGCACTATATCTTGAACAGCCTGCCCCAAGTCTTCCCTGTACTTATCCCAGTTCGTCCTTTTGGGGTTTCTGAACCAGATGACACTCTTCTGCTTCTACCTCATCTCGAATTGAATGTGCTGGTGATCTGCCAATGATGGCTCCACCGAGACCCTCCAACCCTTGATGAGTTGGGCAGTTCGTTCAGTGCAGACTGTGATGTCAATGACCTCCCTCCTCACTCTGTTGATGAAGGTCGGTTTGTTACCTACATTAACTATATCTAAATTAAAACTAGACAAATAGTCAAATAGAGACTTACCTCTTGCATTGCAGTTGGAGCTGCCCCATGCAAGGTGATGCGCATTGGAATCCACTCCAAGGACTAGGTGTTCACCTTTCCTCTTCGCTTCTCCCACAATGCGTGTAAACTCGTAAGTTGGAGGTGGATTGGCCGAGTCGAACGGGAAGTATGCAGAGCCTATGGTAATTTCTCCACACACCTCCTGGTCCTCCAATCTCACCTTAGCTGCCACCAGATCCCTGGAACAGAACTCATTTAGCAAAAAGACACTTAAATTCTTATTCACTAACATGCATGTTCTGGGAGCGTCCGATGACGTATCGTACATCAGCCTGCCCCCAGAGTCTCCCAGCCCCAGAACCTTACCTTTCACCGCCCATGGCTCCTGGATCAGAGCCACATCGATGCCTTCGGCCTTGAATCTGCTGGCTAGGTTAAGGCTGGCCGCCTTTTTATGCTGAAGATTGGCCTGGACCACCTTCAGCACCTTCATTGGCTGCACCATCCCTAGTTTTTTTACCAATGATCTGGAACTGGATCTGCCTAAGCCCGAGCCTAACCCTGAGGTTTCTCCTCTTGAGCATTTCCAAATCCTTCTCATTGAGTCCAAGAACCACTGTTCTCCCCTGAGGGCCAGTGGTTCTAGCATTGATGATCCTCCAATCTTTTGCCAAGATCGAGAGATCATGTTGCTGGATCCTGGACAGTTCGTCCTCCACCTTCATCTTGTCGAATGGGGGCGGAAACCTGGTGATAACCTTGGTAATGTTAATCACCTTTTTCGCGTCCACCACCTCCAAGATGTTCCCTTTCCAGGGATTGCATATGCCTACAGCCTGCTCTAACCACCCCTTGGTTTCCAGATTGCAGTACTGCAGTATCATAGCACCGCTTTCCAGCCTAGGCGACTCATTGAAGCCTGGTAGACATCCATCTGAGAGGGGCCTCATCTGCGCAATGAGAGCAGACGAGAGCTCCAGGATGTTCTCCTCAGTGAGTGACCTTTCCGGAAAGTCCTTAGGCACCACCGCAACCCCGAAAGAAGTTAGCCTATCTGCAAATGAGATTTCCAACCCCCTCCTGGGTCTCTTTGGTGCCTGGTTGACTCCAGAGCTTGAAGGACTGCTGACATCGGACCTTTGCCTTTTTGGCGTTCCTACATCAACAGCCGCTCCCCTGCTCATCGGAGTAGCTTTCGGGTGTTCCACCCAAGTGCCCGCAGCCTTTTTCTCCTCCTTCCAGCGCCTCTTCTTCTCACGATAGAAGGCGGCGCCTTTCTTGGCTGTGTTACCAACGTGCATCCGGTTGATCCTGGATGCCGTTTGACTCAGATCTGCATCTGATGTGCTTGCCTCAGAGGGCGGTACAGTGGATCGACTTTCTGCCGTAGCAGACCTGTCGCCGCTGTCCCTTGAGGAAGTGGTAGCCTGCTCAACTGGAGCTTCAACCATCTCTTGACCTGCCATGTTTCTGGCCTGACCCATTGGGACTTCCAGTGGCATTTCTACATCGTCAAGGCGCAGACTGAGGACATTCTCAACTGGAGATTCCCTCTCTGCACCTGACCGCCTGTTCACTTCTGGTCTATTTTGATTGTCCATGAAGTTGTGTATTGGGTTTTTGCCCCATCTAGGGTCCTGAGCAACGTTCTCACCATCCTCGGTGAGGCATTCGCCAGACAAAGTCCTCCCACGACTCAGGCTCTCCGTAGCCCAGCCACTGCCCCTCGGCTGTCTATCCAGAGGACCTTCCCAGAACCGACCATGGAAACTGGGTTGTTCCTCCTTCAATAAGCCTACTCACAGCAACTGCACTTGCCCCACTACGCATTCGCATAGTGAGAACCCCTGATCTGGGCTTGCCAGACCCGATCGCGGCTCACCCAAGCCTCCAGAGCGCAAAGTGATGTGTTGGATCCAACCCTCCACAAAGAGCCTTCACCTCAATCACCAGCCACCCCTTCATCCAGGGTCACCGTATCGCCCAAGCAGGGTATACCTGGGCGCCCCACTTTCCCAGCAGGGGGGAGGAACCCCCTATCCAGGCCTATGTATGTCCTGCACTGGTCGCACTTCCCTATCATCTCTGTGTAGGTACTTGCCTGGGACAGAGAGAGATTTAATTACCTCTACCCAGGCTGTGCGGCGTCCGTACATTAGCCTGCACCCTCCTAGTCAAGACTAGAAGAATGCAGTTTCCAGGTGACACTGCGTGGAAGAGTACCGTCCGACTTCGACACCCTGGGTTAGCACTATATTAACTATATTTTGTCAAGGCTTTTTATGTATAATCAATTTTCTGAACATGTCTTGCTTATCCAATATAAGGGTAAGTTTGGTAATAATTGAAAAATAAATTCCATCTATGATTTTATTTTACTGATCTTCACCTTTCATTGTCTCAAGAAACTTAAAAAGTTATTTTTGATCTGCCATCCGTCCATAAATTTGTTTTGATTGCAGTGTGTACGAAAACACGAAAATTAAGCGAGAAACATAACATTTGGTACAGAAAAATATACTATTCATAAAGAACAATATTGAAATTTCGATAAATCGAAAGAAAAATATCAAGTTGTTGGCCATTTTAAAACCGATTTTATTTATATCTCGCGTATTATTCAACATATGGAACACTAAGGTAGATAAAAATGTACAGGTTCAGATTACACATGTAATAGTACCAACTCCAACCGCTAAAGCGACATATAGCAAAGATATTGTCAAAAATGTAAATTCGAAACCTAGCATGTTAAGAAAATGTGATATTCGGTTAGTTACTTATTCTGTCACCCACACGAGCATAGCGAATGGAGGCTTCTTCACATATTACAATTTCGAGTACCACCAGGGACGAAACACTGCCAAGAGCTAAGCTAGTGGAAACAATATTAATATATACACATCTCCGAGGGCTGCTAATGCTTAGCTGATGTCAAGAAAGTATAAATAACACAACTTCAAGGGTAAGAAAACCTTTTCTTTCTTTTTTTTTTAAATAAACTTTCTCTAATGGGTCACATTGATCTATGCAACAATTATTGATTTTTTTTGCAAATCCCAATAAATCAAATTTTAAGTATGACATTTAGATTATTGATTGTATTGTATTATATTATACTATCGGACTGAATACGTACCATGATGCAGCCCAGCAGCTTGTGCACCCCTTTTCCGTACAATTCTTACTGCTAGTATACAAAATATGTCAACTATATCCTACCCACTTCACACTACAAACATCTTATTACTATTTTTATTTTACATTTCGATATTTTTAATAGTTATTATTTCACTTACTTTTACAAATATTTTAAGTTAGATTATTCCACACTTATTATTAAAAATAATTTCTACCGGTTTAATACAAAAAATTAGATTCCTCGTTATTTTAAATTAAAACACACCATACGCCTACATTTTACTGTTATATTTCGATAATTGTGCATATATTTAACAACTTATTTACACGATGTTAAACCTTTCACCTAATAATTTACAATAGGAAATAAACCTTCCTGTGATTAAAAATGCGTGTAAATAATAAAAATTAATTTACTTTCTACAATATTGGGAAGTTTAAAATAATAATAACAAGTTCAAATAATTGCATAACAACATTAATATGCATAATTCGTAATTTTATTTAGTGTAATATATTTATCTCTTTATTATTTTACTTTTAATATATATATAAATTAGTTGGACTTAAATAATTAATAATCTTTATGACTTATAATAATAAATTAATATTTTAAATAATCTTTAAACCATTAATGATATTTTGATTTTCATATAAGAGCTGCAACACAATTTGTTTATTAAATATTTATATCATTACTTGTTTTCATAACACAAGGTTTGAAATTGCTTTTTAACGACACAAGTTTCTAAATATATGTCACTTCTTAAGAAAGTAAACACCGTGTGTTCATGGTAAGGAACATTTTAGTAAATATTTAACGGGTAATGTGGTAGAACAAGATGTTACACAATGCGTTACGATATGTAAAACGTTTAAAGTATCAACGTTTTGATAATATCCGACAAAATATGTTACATATATATATAAGTAAAGTTACTATTACTTTATAGCTACATATTGAAGTATCACGTCTAACAGAACAGCTTGGTGGCTCATAGTCAGAAAGATTGCCTAATCTTGTACTATGATACGTTTATTTTTCTGTGTATTGTCATCAAATATGGTTTTATAATTATAATAATCTACCAGAAATACTTTTTTTTAAATAACCATCCTTCTGATTATTTAATAAGTAATAAATTCGAATGAAAACCTTAAAGCATCGTGTAGTTTTTATTACTTATATTTACCAAATATTTATAGTATATTTACTTCTTGAAAGCAGAGCTATCTGGGTTATATTATTTATATAAAACAGACTCTCCTGTTTTACGTTTGATATATAGTCTGAATGTTTATTATTGAGTTTTCTATCCAGTTTCAACCAAAAGCGTGTACCAATCGTTTTTTGGTACTACTAGGCCAAATGATATAATGTAGAAGGAATTTTCCCATTTTTATAAGGAGTTACGATTTATTAAACGTATTAAAACATTAAAATAGCAGTAAATTTATTGTTCAAAAAACCATTTGTTAATAATTGCTGGAACTGAAATAGGAAAACAAAGTAAATAATTTTTTATTTATGATTATTTTTCTAGTTAAAATCAAATTTTATATTAAAAGTAGGACGGTATTTATTATTATGTTTATTGTTTTAAAATTTATTCCCCACGTTAGATTTTAAGAATAATCTTTCTTTTTTTTTTTTTGTTTCTTTTTGGGTGGAGGGGGTTGAGAAATAGAAACTACAGCGACATTGTCGTTGAAACTCGATTCAGGCTAACTTATTATTTGTAAAAAGTTTTTTTTGTTATTATATCATCTCATAAATTAAGCCTAATATTTATTTATATTATTTTCTAATTATATTACTTAAGTTAAAAATTTTCATATCTGCCAATAATTTTTAAACCGAAATAGTTCATCGGTTGGTAGCAATGCATAGTCACAACATATGGTTTATTATTTAATATTCTAAGATAATTCAATTCTAATCATGTCAGTCGAAATCAATCATTTTTTATATATAATTATTACGTTTATGAATTACCAAATATGTAGACATATCTTAAACGTTTATAGCTATATAAGTGATATATTAAATAGATAACATAGATATTTAATGACAGCATAGTTAATTAAAAATGAATATTGGTGGTTTTAAAATCAGTGTTATTTTATTAAAATGAAGATAGCTTTACTAACATCATTCCATTTCTAATATAGCAACTTATTTCAAACATATAATGTATATAAATTTGTAAGTTAGTAATATCCTATTATCTTTTCTAACACAGTTTAAAATAATAAAATGTTAATCATATTTAAATAGTTAGTAATTTTTTTTTCTTTTGCTTATTTATGGCAATAGTAGCTAACTCCATAAAAGGTATCTTACGGTGAACAGAATGTATTGTTCCTAGACTATTTACTTTAGATAACTCAACGTTTTTATTATGCAGAGAAACAGTTTAATGTATTTCGTTATAATTAATTACTGGTCCGATGTTGACTTTTGTGGGAAGCCTTTGTTGTTTGTCTTGAACCTTCTTTTATAGTCGACTGACAACTAAGTCTTAATTTTTACGGCCTGCGCTATCTTTATTTACTTGTTGTGCAGCTACTCGTGGAACCCATGATTCCGCTTGAGTAGTGAACCAATAACTGCTCAATAAATTCGAAAATGCATTCACTTTAAGTTGAATAAACATTAACCTTGACAATAATTAATAGTTTAAAATGGATTTTGTGTGGTATCGATCAAAACTTACTAGTGGACCCCCTCCTTTGAAGTTTTGTAAACTCGTTGTATATTTCTGTCAACTCTATGACACAACAATGTTTAGAAATCAAAAATTAACCCTAACTACTGTACACTTGACCAAAACACCACTTACAGGAAGAAGTCTCAGTACTTTTTTTTTTTTTTTTGTATCCATAAAAGGTTCCTTTATTTGTTTTTAACACAAAACCATATAAATTTTATTCACCGTTATTTTAACCACTTCCTTCCAAACTTATTTTTACCAAAACGAAATAATTCTATCACTCGTCGCGTTTAAATATTTAGAGTTATTCATCTTTAACACCTTAAATAACTTTGTCTTTCTACTCTTTTCCCTTCTAAATTTATTAGGCCTAGAACCAAATTATATTTATTTCTAGAGATCCTGTATCGTCCATGAAATGTTTGAGTTAATTTTACTTAAAATAATAAAAGTCTTCTTAACAATCGAAAAAAACACCTTTTTCATTTAGATCTTTTGAACAAAATATTTCAGGAATAACTTCTTTGTATAGTATAATAAAACAATTGTCATACGCCATTTGTTTGGTTAGCCCTACACAAATTGTACACATATATTTACACAATTACAAATAAAATAAAACATTCAATATGACATGCACAATACAGATTTTTTGAAAACTTATACATATATTAACGCAAAGTAAAAGCAAAATTGTGTCCCTCTCTTGAGTTGCAAAACAGAAATATATACCTCCTAAATAATCGCACACCTCAAATCCAAAATCATTTTTATTTAATGACTTATCATCAATAAAAGTCTACATTCTACCAGGGTTAACTTCTATTTAATTTAATATACTAAATTTCGATTAGAAAGAATAAATTCTCAACCTGTTCCAATCTGCTTCTAATCATCATTTATATACTTTCTCAAAACCAGTCAACCCTTTTCGTTTATAAAATATTGGAATTCAATTTGTAAATTTGTTTTCCCAAACGAATATCACCTAAAATATGCAAACTTATTTTAAAACAAATAGACATTTTAAATTATATTGAGAGCAAAATTACCCTCTAACTAACGTTTCTAATTTAAATTCAGTTGCTAGATAGACCTAACAATCACTCAAGAAACAATATTAAAGACCCATGCTTAGTGAGGAAGCTTCTGTCGCCGAGTTCAAGGTCATGGGTTAAGGTCATGGGTCATACCTGGCGATAAACTGTCCCTAAAAGTTAATTTGACTACCTGAGTTTTTACTACACTCAAAGCTAGACAATAAAATTAGACACACATAAAGTCATCATTATCAAATTTGATTAAATATGTTCATTGAAATTTAGCTTAACACAAACACAATATTACCCTTTGCATATAATTGGAAATTTAAGAAAATAAATAAAGTTAACTCATGTTATTTCCTGCATTTAATCCACCTTTTCCTTTAAAACAATTTGTAATTTATTTGAGGTTCCTCTTTAGTAAAAGCTGAATGTTTAATGAACAAATGAAAGCTTATTGTAAGTGTTTGCTTTTGCATCCAATTGGCTAGAATACAGACATGCCTATTAGCATACCTAAGCATTGCGTGGGCTGGGCTCCCACACACCTGCGTTCACGTTTATTTGATACAAAACTTCGTCGACAACACTGAAATTTTTAGCTTTGTAGCAAATATATGTTTGTTAAACTTGTCACATTCACATGGGTTCATTTTATCGTCTTTGAGCCATCATATTATTGGCCAGACAATAAAACACCGCTCTTTATGAGTTGTTTTATTCGTATTGTCACCGGATTTATTGGGCCATGGAGCGAATTTACGACTTCAAACGTGGTTTCTTATATCTAGATATTTTTATATATACATAAGTAATAATTCTGTGTATTTGTGTGTTCGATGTGAGTTCATATTTTTGGTGTCTATGTTTGGAAGGTGTTGTTTACTTCTGAATTATGTACAGCTTTTAAAACTTCCATTGAACTTAATAGAGTATTAATATTATCTCGTATCTATGAAATTCCTGTAAAAAATATATTTATTTTAAAACTATATTTTCCTAATTAAACGTCGAAGCATCATTTTTCTTTTAATGTTTTACGAGGACCAAATGATAGACATTATTTTCTTTTAAGAATAAATATTATCTATTTGAGTCGTATAATCGAGGTTAACCAAATTGCTTATACAAATGCAATATGTTATTTTCACCATTATTACAATAATAATATGGGGTGATTAAATATATCATATTTATTTTTTGTCTTATTTTAATATTTCCGACATTTATGTATTCAATACAATTGTAAAATAATTCCGATATTTAACAATCTACATTAAATAACCTAAAAAAGAATTTCTGTATACAATTTATTCTATTTATTCTATTAGTAATCTTTATTCCAACTTACAATTTTATTTTTGTTGTCATATCAACATTATTCCCTTAAAATCACCTAACCTTAATAAAAACCATTTGTGTATGATTTAAGAATTTTTTTAGAGCACATCCTTGTGTGTCTGTGTGTGTTTTATACATTTTCCCCTTTCGAATTTTAAATCATGCTTCCTTGTGTCTCTGTTCTTTCTTCTTCATCCAATATTCTTTCATTCTCATGAAGTCACCAAAATTATTTTCATCGGTACATATTAAGACCTCTTTTTGTCGGTAATATCCGTGAAATCATAGTTTTTTATTTTTCAGAATATTTCACATTTTATCTCATACTAGGATACTTTATTCTTCTCTGTTTCGTTTTTTTTAAATTTCTTTAAGGTTCCTAGTTGCTCCTGTTCATCCTTATGTGAGTAATTATTAATCATAATTGTAAAAATTAATTCTAATTTGGAATTCTGTTCTTTTAAATGAAAAGTGCATGTGTGATTGTACAGTGTGATCTATAAATCATCGGCAGTAAATTTTCTTTTAAGAAATATGACAAAATATTAGTTATTAAACTTTTTATCTACATAAAATAGGAGATAAATGGTTAGGGGTGTATTACGTTTTGTTTTTAAAATAAAGTCACTTTAAATTTGAAACGCTTGTGGTAAATTCATTCACCAATGAAAGTAAACATGTATTTCCTTCTTTTCTTTTACAACACAAAATGTCACCGTCTACAGGTGGCATATATACAAACTACTTTTAAAATAATTGTGCATATGTGTAACAACTGAAGATGGTGACGTAATTAATGAAACGTCACCTTGTTACAAATAGAGTCTTTGATATGGATAGTTGTGTATTTCCTTTAATAAGGACTTTTTTATAGATTTTGTACAATTTACAGTAACTATGAAATCTATAATGAAACGTAAAACAAGAGAACCGTTAATTTTTTCCAACTTATTTATTAATTATAATTTTTAATTTACTTGATAACTACAATTCTGTTTATAATTACACTTAATATATTTTCGACCCAAACTTTTAGATATTTTTTTTCCTTTTTATACAACTTCCATTGTTCAATTTTAACTTTTTCACCGTCAACTCCGAAATAAACATAACAGTTCAGAGAGGGATCTTTTCATCTCCTTAGAAATTAAAGTTGAACAAAATTTAAACATCAATTTTTAGACCAATTTTGATATAAACGCAACTACTTTCACCAACAGACAACTGGATATAAGAGTTTTGAGTTATTAAAAACAATGAAATGATCACCATTGTGATACTACCACCAAAGTAGACCGCCAAACCAGATTAATTAAAATTTGGTCAACTATTTTTGCATACTGCTCGGACGATAAAAAAATGCAATCTTTGAAAACATTGCTTCAGAAGTAATCAAAGTAGTTGTTGAACAGCAAGTGCAGATGTCCGTGTTGTACATAGAAAAGTAATACAATACTTGAAAAGGGAATTCTCTTTCAATTCATCTTCAAATAAACATTTACGAAAAAGACTTTTACAACGAAAATAATATGTATTCAAGGCATATAAAATCTGTCTATTGTTTTTCTTATTATTTGTATATAGTTGTCAGACACATTCGTACATTTAAATCACAATCATTCCCATACTAAAAGGCAGAGGTGTATAGTTTGGGATATGAAAGACAGTGGAAACCCATCTTTAACTTAACCATGTAGGACATAACAATAATGTTAATACATTGAACTAATCTAAACTCTATGTTTGGTCATTGTCTCCTATCGTACATAATACTGGATAATGATTATTCAACATCATCTACACATATCAAATCGAAAGCAAGGACAATTGAGTTGATTGCAATCTTCACTTAAGTTCAATCTGCATGTGCACAACATTGATAAGATCAATAGATATGAATTAAATCCCCGAAGACATAATGATATAACCAATCTAAAGTGAACACGTGTGAATACAAGGAGACTTCACAATGTTATAATCAAAGCCAATGTTCAGGTCAGCAATTCCCAATTTAACAAACAAATTATGGTAATGGTGTATCAGACTCATATTAACTTTGTTTTATTTACAAGAAAAATTTACATTTATATTAAGAATTATTTGTTGATAGTTCAATCGCCAGGTAGAAGATTCTTGTGTGGTTTAATAGCAAAAACCTTTGCGGACATTGTCGAGAACAAGCGTAGCATAAATTAGACTTCCATAGCTCTTGAATTGCGTGTGGCAAAAATAACACGAGTTTTTTTAAAAGAGACTTGATAAAAAAGATAGAAGAGAGGGATCTAGACCAAGACTAGAAAGAAATGTGTAGATTCGCCTAAGGTACATGGGAATTGTTATATAGGTACTGAATAAAGTGAACCTCTGTGACGTCATAAGAAATAAAATACAAGTTGCTGACAGCAAATGCTTAACGTTAAACAAAAAGACGTTTCGTTGACTAAGTTATTACTCAATCTTTGTTCAATCATCTTTAGTTGTTACATATACATAAAGCTTTTTTTTGTACTCCCATTGTCGCAAATAGTTTTTTAACAGCATTATTTTAAAATCAAATTTATTATTATTATTTTTTATGTGAATAAAAGAGGGAGACGGGTTTTTTTTGTTTTTTTTTTAATCGATGCAGCACTGTCCACAACTTTGAAAAGTAAATTTTAACTATGAGTCGTGAACAGGTTTTCATTTTATTATAATTACTTAATCTCGACTAAATATTGTAAACACCTTAAAACGTAGTATGAGGGATCAGGTATAAACTTAATTTGACCAAATCAATATGACAAAAAATTGTAAACATCAAAACCGTAATATGTAGGATCAGTTATATACTTAATTTAATCCCAAATCAATATGTTCAAAAGTAGTAAACAGGACATACGTAATATTCAGGCTCCTAAAGTATTAAGCTTAATTTGATCCTAAAGCAATAACACTAACAAATGTAAAAAAAAAAAATATTGATAGAAACTTGTATATTAAATAGAATGCAACTCTAACATAATATCTCTAAAAAATTTCGTTTACTTAATCAAACGCGTTTCAGCAACAAAGTCGCCATCCTCAGTGATACTTGAGGTACGATTACTAAACTATAACTAACCTAACACTGCGACAAATCCCGTATTTATACAAACTAAAGGGGCGTGGCCTAATCCTACTTTCTAATATTAAGGCGAAAACAACTGCCTCACGTCATTCTAAATGACTTAAGAGTTAGCATCTAACTAATACAATATTCTGAACTAATCTTATATCTAACAATACATTTTATATTTTACATTAATATAGAAATTTGTATCAGCCCTAATTCATTATTTACAAGTCAATATTATTAATAATTTACACTTGTACATTATTCTACTAAACAAAACAAATTGACATTTCTAGAGTAATTAAAAATATGTTGTTGTTTTTTCAAATATGTATGTTAAATTTAAAAATAATTATTAAGAAAATAAAATACATTTAAAATATAAGAATGCAATAACGATCATAGAATAAAGTTATAACTCAACTTAAGTGCATCATATATTTACAATTCAGAACCTTATTGGTACTTAAATTCAATTCACAATAGAGTTGAATGAGTTCCAGAACAGCAATGGAGTCACTCTGGCCTCAACCCAATGTGCATTATTATAGGCAAAGCTTTACATAACTAAAAATAGCTCTGACTTGTATATTTAAGATCTATATATGATATTATTACTTCACTTTGTCGTTGCTAATACATATTGTTGGATTCACTTCGTAAATTTTATTACTGCACATTGTTTCATAATCACATTAAATAAATCAAAGATGTTAATATATTCATAATTTTCTAGTATATAAAAAAACATTGAGATGCAAAGTATAGGCTATAAGTCTAACATGTCTTGAATTAATTGTAAATGTTTTGAGCTCATTCAGACCCATTTTATAAATGTACATATAGAGGGATTATAGGAAGATAAATTATCTAATAGTTATATTAGTTATTATAATAATTACCTTTAATGTATGCTCGTAAAATACATACTACAATGAAATTTAATGATTTTGTTTCATTTTAAATATCAAAACAAATTTCAAAGGGTGATTTAATGTTCATATAAGAAATATGACTCAGAAGTATATAAATCATGTAATCAATCTTATGATGACTCTATACAGATTTTATGACAAAAACAAAATGAAATAACATTAGAATGTTCGAAATAACTTCTATAAAGAAGTCTCTAAATGTTCGTCAATTATCTTTTTCAAAAATTACGCTAGAACGTAACACAGCTATTTCATATTCATTGAACTTTTTTAATTCTCACATGGTCGGTAATAAAATATAATCCTTGATCGTCACTAAACAGCCTACGTTCTTGCTTGTGGACAAGGGCATCATTAAGTCATTAAAATCTTTATCTGATTCCTTTTAAATACCTCGATCACTATCTTACCCACAATACCTTAAACAGTTAAGCCCACAATTTTAATGTTTCAAATTAAGATAACGATATAATACAGGATAGTTCATTTAGGTTAGAAGTAAATGTTCACTGTTTATTTATTATACAGTAGATCAAACTAAATTGATATTAGTTAACATTTTCAGTGTAACAGACCTATTGGTCTACACACAAACCACAAATTTTATATGTTTTTTATGAGATCATTTTTGAAGTGTGGTAAACAGACTCCAAAAAAGGTTTTTATTCGTAATTCCTACATGTATCTACATAGTGTTGGTGATCATTTCTCACAGACTACTAAGTAATTTTTATCAAACTTACAATACAAGTATTTAGAAATTTTTAGCTATAACTGTAAAACCTGTATTAATTCGTACTTTAAAATTTGAATTACCTAAAATAATTAAAAACTAAACTAAGAATATTAAATTTAATTAATATCATTTATAGTTAAATTGATTTGATTGGTCATGTATTTCAAAACATCCTAAAATAATGAGATAAATAAATGTCATATTATTGATGAAAACAATAATGTACAATCAACTATTGTAAGACTTAAAGGAGAGATGTTATTCTTGAAATATGTTTAAAATATCCTTCATTTTAAAATTTAACAATATATTTGACTATTTTTGTTTAAAAGTTTTTTGTTAACGAGAGAATTTACATATTACGATTATAGTTTAATCGAACATTTACCATCATTTGTGTATGTACATAGAATAAGAGACGACGTTTCGAGAGTATAGATCAACTCTCGTTTTCAAGTATTAAACCTAGAGTATAAAAAAGAGGAAAATAACAAACATCCTACTATCCTAGGGCCATGTTGGAAAATAAAACTAAATCTATAAAAAAAAAAAAAAAATCAGACCAGGTATTCCAACTTGACCATTCTAACTAGGCAATGTTGGTGTTTTTCTCTTTTATGCTTTATGTTTACTACTTGATATTGAGAGTTGATTTTTACACATGAAACGTCGTGTCTTATTATTTTTTTTACACAAAAAAAATGATGGGAATTGTTGGATTAAAACATATTAATAATAATTCCATTGATCACAAAATTGTACTACAATTTTTAAGGCGCGTCCCAAGGCCACACTGTAATGAGTATATCCCAAACTGTATCCACACATTTTCCCACGTAGTATTGGGTTAGATATCTGTCTTTCATTTTTCATCGGATCTCACTTTGCCAACTTTTGTTCTCTTTCAACCCCAACGATATAAGTGTTTTCGAGAACTAGGTGTCTCTATTTTACTTTCTCTTTTCATAAAGGGGATGATGAGAGAGAGTGTTTTTGGCTACACAGAAACAATAGTTACGGCTAAACAAATCATTAACGGTTTATATAATTATTAAATAAAATTTGCCAAAATAATGTCGACAGAAATGTTTATTGCTAGAGAATTTACTATTACTTATTTACATACACGTTTACAAACACGGAAGCTCAAACGAGCTTGCGTACACACACCCTCTCTCTCTCTCTCTCTCTCTCTCTCTCTCTCTCTCTCTCTCTCTCTCTCTCTCTCTTCTCTCTCTCTCTCTCTCTCTCTCTCTCTCTCTCTCTCTCTCTCTCTCTCTCTCTCTCTCTCTCTCTCTCTCTCTCTCTCTCTCTCTCTCTCTCTCTCTCTCTCTCTCTCTCTCTCTCTCTCTCTCTCTCTCTCTCTCTCTCTCTCTCTCTCTCTCTCTCTCTCTCTCTCTCTCTCTCTCTCTCTCTCTCTCTCTCTCTCTCTCTCTCTCTCTCTCTCTCTCTCTCTCTCTCTCTCTCTCTCTCTCTCTCTCTCTCTCTCTCTCTCTCTCTCTCTCTCTCTCTCTCTCTCTCTCTCTCTCTCTCTCTCTCTCTCTCTCTCTCTCTCTCTCACTCTCTATCTATCTATCTATCTATCTAACTATCTATCTATCTATCTTCACACATAAAAAATATTTAAAACATTTTCAAAGAACTCCTATCGGAGAGCATTCCATAGTATCCATAATCAGTGTTCCTATACAATGACTAAAGTTATATAGTATAATATTAACATAAAACAAACTTGATTTATCATTTGCACTATGCTGCAGTTGCTTATAAATTAATATAGTATATTTAAGTGCGTGAGTGAAATCGAACTGTCAAATCTTTGATTGATTCGAAAACTAGGTATGCAATTCGTAGATTTATTTTTCAATTTCATAAAGTAATCTAACTCTTCATAAATATGCATTTAAAAATAAGTGACTTTATGTATAAGTACTCTTATTGTGAAATGGGAACGCATTTTAATGATAATGGATAGTACTCCCCAGTTAATTACTTGTTACAGCAGATCAAGTAGGGAAATAATCCAACAGTCAGATTTAAAGAAAAAAATAATTAACTACGCTTTATATAATTGTACATGATGATACTTGACGTAACTTGTATGTAATTTATCAACTATATTAAATGATTCAAAACAATTAATACTTAATTCAAGTGATTGTGTTATCGTATATGTTGGAAAAAGTAATATCGAATTCTATAATTTGGTTTTAGGTTTCAATATAATTTATATTGTACTATTATTAAAAGGAAAGCAGCTAGGAGAAAATATCTATCAAAACTCCAGTTTTCTCAGAAACTAGAACTTTATATTACAATTACCACAAATTCTTTATAATATCATAACTGTTGATGGGAGCTATCATGGTACTTACCTAACTCCATTATACAATGTAATGCAAACAGATCCTCTAAATGTAATGCTCGAATGATGGTTACTAGGATCTTGTAAGAAATATTAAATTTTATTAGTAGATCGCGGTTCTTATTCACTATGGTTAGGTTAGGTTAGGGTAGGGTAGGTTAGGTTTTTTAAACAGTTGTTATACACGTTTTCTAAACATCGTATTAGTGTATATATTGATGTCTCGGAGGGCTTCCAAACTGTGCATGTGAAGAAGTCACCACTCGCTACGTACGTCTATGGAAATTGGTTCTGTCGGATCGCGTAACCTTTTTAAAGTTTATCACATTTTATGTAAGTTCAGGGTTCGAAATTACACTTTTGACAACAACTCAACAATGATGCCATAACATACAGAGTTGAAAACTGCAACCTTTGCTCCGTATAACGTTAACTGACGCAACGCAACTTAACGTGAATAGCAAGAAATTCAGAATCTTGATGTCACATTTAAAAAGTTCATTCTGAAATATACATTGCATTTATTCCGCAATAAGTTTCAAATTTAAACCTGGGTATAACTTTACTATACACGATAGGTTTGAGCATCGTGCTTTGTTGATTTTTAAAGTAAATGCAATGAAGCGTTATCAGTTACCGCTGAAAACTCAATAGATGGATAATACAACAGGATTTAGCAAAGTTTTTGATCAATATGTTGTAATAAAGGTGATGAAGATATAGAAGAAATATGATATCCGTATTAAAATTAATCAACTAAAGTAACTGAATATGTTTGTTTTTACTTAAATATCCTTAGGTTATTATAAAGTTGTTGAATGAGAAAATTCATATGTAAGTTATATATATATATATATATATATATATATATATATATATATAAATTTTGTTCAAATATCTACAATTTAAAGTGAATTCATTTTCATTTTGTTTTCTAATATTCACATTATTTATTTAATAAGTAATCATTGATCTTTCCTTTGACCGAATAAACAAAAATTATACAAGCTTAATTTCTAATAAGCCTATGGTTATTTTGATTTATTTTTATAGTTTTCACTAAAAC